>WBNM01038358.1:0-29337 GCA_013399055.1 Ramphastos sulfuratus
TCCTAATATCCAACCTAAATCTAGAATCTAGCCAAACCACTGCCTCTCATCCTATCACTACAAGCTCTTCAAAACAGCCCCTCCCCAGCCTTCCTGTAAGTCTCCTTTAGGTACCGAAATGAGGTCTACGATTCCTCTGAATGGCTGCAAAACAAATTGAACTCAAGGTGCTCCTGAAAAAACAATCATTTGCCTTGGCTAATTCCAAACTCACTTAAAAAACCCCCAAACTGTATCATATGATCTCCAGTAATAAGTGTTACTTAAGGTTTCATATGTCAGAACGAAACATTTGCTTTATCATTTCTTGTGATGATGCCCCCCTCCTGGAGGTTGAGCAGCCTGGTCTAGTGGAAGGTGTCCATGCTCATGGCAGGAGGGTTGGAACCAGATGATCCTTAAAGATCCTTTTCAACCAAAATCATTCTGTGATGTCTAGTCTTATCCAAAGACCTGACACCAAGGTCGGATGTGCGAATCGGTGGCTATCACACGGTCTTCTCAGAGTCCCTGTGTTTTGCCAGCGTATTATCTTGAACTAAATGAGTCATTTTTCTCAATAAGAAAAAAAAAAAGAAACATTTCTTATTCTCCTTAATGGATGTAGCTTGTTTGATCTCTAGCTGTGCTTTGGCTCTCCTAATCTTCTCCCTGCATAGCTTCACTACGTCTTTATAGCTCTCATGAGAGGTCTATCTCCTCTTCCAAAGGCCATAGACTCTGCTTTTGTTCTTGAGGTCCAGCCAAAGGTCTCTATTCAGACAGTCTGGAATAATTTTTTGGCATGCAGGCACAGCCTGCTTCTGTGCCTTTAAGTCTTCCCTCTTGAAGTATGTCCAGCCTTCCTGGACTTCTGTATCGTTCAGGGTGGCCTCCCAAGGGACTTTGTCAGTTAGGCCAAAGTTTGCCCTCCAGAAGTTCAAAGTGGTAGTTTTACTAACCCCTTCCCCTTGTTTCCCCAAGGATAGAGATCTCAATCATCTCATGGTCACTGAGCCTGGATTAATATTGAGGATTGCCCTGACTTAGGTGTAGGACCTTGCACCTATCTGTGTAGAGGGTAAAATTCTGATAATGTCTTTTTTTCCCTTCTATTGTTACTCCCTGTTTTTGTGATTTGGTAGAATGGTTTGGGGTGTTTTTTTTTTACTTTTTCCTAAGTCACTTGTTGTAATTCTTTTTCTTCTCTTGTACATTATTAAAAGAGAATTCTGAATTGTGTCCATTTTGATTTTTCTTTCTAGGTTCTGCCCAATTGATCCTTACTGCGACAGATGTGGAAACAACCAACTGTAACAAAACTGTTGTTTTACCTTGCTATGTGACTAACCTCGAGGAGAAAAATGAAAAGGTCATGTTTGTTTTGTGGAGTAGACAAGGACAAGTAATTTTTAATTTTGATGGAGCAAACCAAGAGGTTTTCAGAAATCCAGCGGTTCCATCTGCTAACTTGGTCTCGCGGGCGGATTTACCTAAGGGTATTGCATCCCTCATGCTTAACAGTGCAGAAGCAGAAGTTGGAAATTACAGTTGTCAAGTAACAGAATCAAGCAGAGAAGGACAAGTAAAAGTGGAACTTAGAAACCGTTCAGGTGAGTTGCCATTGTTTTAGGACCTGCTGGGAGAGAAAAGAAGCACTGTTTTATGGGAAAGATCAAAATGGCAAATGCGATGCATTCATATTCATGGATTTAAATTAAAAATACGAGAAGTGTAGCACTCAGACCTTCTAACTTGCATGCTAGTATGAGTTTTATTTTGGATTAACTTATAGGAAAGTGGCAAGGTTGGATGAGGCTTTGAACAACCTGGTCTAGTGGAAAGCGGTCCTGCCAGTGCTGGGAAGGTTGGAACTAAATTATCTTCTGAGTCTGTTCCAAGCCAAATTGTGCTATGAATAAAACTGATAGAAATTGTCTGTAAGAGGTCAAAAACTTTATCTGAAGGTGTGCAGTTTTCCAGTGAGGTTGAAAAATGATACTGCTAGATGGTAATTTGCTCTGGTTAGCTAGCATTAAATGTCTTCAGAAGATAGTACTTAAAATAATAGTGACTAAGAGGGCAGATTTAGACTGGATATTAGGAAGAAATTCTTTGCAGTGAGGTTGGTGAAACACTGGAACAGGTTGCCAGGGAGGTTGTGGATGCCCCCTTCCCAGAGGTGTTCACGGTCAGGTTAGATGAGGCCTTGAACAGCCTGGTCTAATTGAAAGTGTCCCTGCCTATGGGGGGTTGGAATTAAATGGTCTTTAACGTCCCCTCCAACCCAAACCTCCAAACCTTTCTATGAATTAGTTTCTCATTTAGTGAGCCATTTTTCCTTATCTTGTCAAGATGATCCCTGGGTACTAGTGCCTCAGCTATTGAAAATGGGGATCTGATATTGAAAATGAGATCTGTATAAGTGCAGGCTGTCTAGGAGTCTGCAGAAATAAGTTTCACTGAACATATCTGTGTATTTTTTCATTTGTTCTGCACAGGAGACTTGCTTCTTACTCCTGGTAAGCTTCTCAGAAGCACCAAATACGTGTAGCACATGGAGTCTTACTTATGCACTGTAGAATTCTTGTGGGTCGTTTGCTATTTAGCTATTTTGCTTTTTCCATTTGTCATTACAATATTTATGAAGCCAGACCTTACTTGTGTCCTACTGCAACTATCTGTGTAATTCACAGCCTGGTCTGCTTACTGAGTTAACTGCAAACCAAACATGATCCTGAAATAAAATGAGAAGGGCACAGCCACTGAAAGAGGGTGGAAGCCACAAAATCACTTGGTTCTTTGCATTATTCTTTGGAACACAGCAAAACCATGAGAAGAGGTATAGGCAGTTTCCATGCATCTCATAGCGTCTTCCTTAGTCAACCTTTGTAACCTATGTTACCATTCAGTTGTAAACGCTAGAAGAGGAAACAAGGCTTGAGGATGGGCAATCAAGTCCCATGATGCAAAGTTTCATTGTTTTATTTCTACTTTGTGTTTAAAGTTTTGAAAACCTTCTGAAGACTACAAAACAGGAAACTGACGCCCTTTTTCTGATTTCATTTTCTAGTTGTCAGTTGCGACAAGGAAAGTGTCCCACCATCAAAGGAAATCTGTGGTTGGTGAAGAATTTATAGTTGTGAGGTCTTGTGTTAAAGTTTGAGAGTATATGCTAGAAAATACAAAACTTAGTTGTAGTTTGAGGGTTTAGCTGAAGGTAAAATAAGTCACTTGTTTTCTCTTACTTGCTTTCTTCTGCTTATTTTTTTGTGTTGCTTGTTCCTCAGTGTTCTAGAGAGCAAGTGAATTTTGAAATTGGTTGAATTTTGAAATCCTTCCTCAGTCTTCACTCTGTTGTCTTCTGAGCAATGCATTCATCCTGTCACCACTAACATGTTCCAGTTTTACAGATAGTCTTAGAAGAGCCAAGTGGTCTTTGTCTCACTTTACAGAATTCCCAGATTCACCTGGGAAGTGGGTAGTAGAGTGTGATGGGTTGAAATTACTTCCGACATAAATCACCAGACTAGCTCAGAAGGTTTGGAAGCAAAATGAAGCTGTATTTACAAAAACAAGCTAAATCTAGAGGTATAGAATGCAATGAGTATGTACAAAATATATTTACACATATGTACAACTCAGAGACAACACAAGGACCCCTTTGAATTGTTCCCCATCCTTTTGGACAAGCCCAGAGCAGCTACCAGCAGCCTCCTTCCCTTTCCTTCCCTTCCTGGTACCTCACAGACACAACACACCAGCAGAAAGTCAGGAAAGAGATAAGGGAGTAAGGCAAAGCAGAATCAGGACAGGAAGAAGTGAAAAGGGAAAGAAACGTATTGTGCAGCAAATTATCTTCTAATCACTGAAGCTGCTGTTCAGTGTTAGCTGCCTTTTCAAAAATGCAAATGAAGCAAAGAGCCTTCCTTTAAAAGTTCATTAAATTAGGTTTTGCTTTGTTTTAGGTTTTGGGGTTTTTTTCGTGAGAAGGAAGTTGTCAGATGTTTGTCCATTTGTCTGACTTTACGATATTTTCTATTTCTCTTTTAACTATAGTATCTTCTGTGAGCCTTTGTGGGAGGAGGGGAGGGGGAAGAAGGGAGGTTGGGAATTTACAACTGGCCTCAAGATATCTTGACATTGAAAGTTATGAGGTTTTGCTGCTTAATTCCACATTTCTGGAGCTGCAGTTAGAGCTTTTAAATATGGAAATGAGGAGTATGCAACAAAACAAAGATGAAACATTTCTTTGAAATCAGGAGTTCAGGCAGAGGAACAGTGGCAAAGCTAATGTAAGAAATGGAGCCTTTGGATTCCACTGAGTGAGTCTAAATGAAGTTATGAGCAGGGATTGAAGAACCAACTGCATTTTCTAGTTCAGTGGAGATACTTGCAGAATTCTATACTGGGAGGTGGCTTTACATGGTTTTGCAGCACAAATGACTGAACAGCCTAAGGCATCCAAGATGCAGAGGAAAGCAGGCTAAATGCATGATGATGGGAAGAACTAATAGAAAATGTTTGGTTTCTAAAATTAACATACCAGTGTTTTCTTCTCACTGAAGTTAGCTCCTGTATTCCTTGTCACACAGTTAGATTTCTTCAGGAATTGCTATGTTTGGAGGTAGAACAGAATAAACCAGAACACAGGAAGTTCTACCTCAACATGAGGAAAAACTTCTTTGCTGTGAGGCTGGCAGACCCCTGGAACAGGCTACCTGAAGAGATTTTTGGAGTCTCCTTTCTGGGGAGTTTCAAGACTACTCTGGATGTGTTGTCCATGTGTGGACTGCCCCATATGACCCTGCTTTAGCAGGGGAGTTGGACTGAACGATGCACAGCAGTCCTTTCCAACCCCTACTGGGAAAGCATCAGATTTGACTTACCATATCTTCCCTACTTGCAGATTCACAGGTTGCATGGAGTTGGAAGGAACCCTCAAAGGTCTTCCCACCCAACCCCCTCCTCCAGTGATCAGGGACACCAGCAACTAGATCATGCTGTCCAGGGCCACATCAAGTCGATACTTAGCCTAAATAGACAGGTTTTCTGATCTACTGTGCTGCTTGTGGCGCCACAAGCTAGCAGAGCTTGTACTGCCAGAACACAGCATAAATATATGCTCTGTTTCAGTGGAGATTAAAACCTCCAGTTTGGAAAACATTAGGTTAACTAGAAATGTAGAAAAAATGGGTTTTCATATACGGGTGAAAAATCTAAAGATGGAAGTCACAGCTTTCTTAGCCTTTCATGACTCCTAATGCTAACTCTTCATGCTATTACATACAGCGTTGAGCAACCTAGAGCATAGCCTAAAAGTAACAATAAATATAAAGCTGATAACCTCAGTTTTTGTTTTCTTCCTACCATTTTTGCTGTGTTTATTCTCTAGGATCATGGTTTCTTCTAGTGGAAAGGGCTATCATCATAGTGTTGCTGTTCTTAATCATTGTTTTGTGTTCGGCTCAGTTAAGTGTTGTTGGTAAGTATTGACTCTATTAATTATTTTTAATTATTGATTTGTCCTAAAAAATCACTTGCGTGTGTGTAAAGACATCTGTGTGAGATGAAAACTGGTGGTTACATTTAAAAGAGACATGGTAAGATTGATCCGCCTGGGATTGTGTAACCTTCAGAAGAGAAGACTTTGGGGAGACATTACAGCAGCCTTCCAGTACCTGAAGAGGGCCTTCAAAAAAGCTGGGGAGGGAGTTTTCACAAGGGCTTGAACTGATGTGCTGAGGGGCAATGGCTTTGAGCTGGAAGAGGGGAGATTTAGACTGGCTATTAGGAAGAAATTCTTGACAGTGAGGGTGGTGAGACACTGGAACAGTTGCCCAGGTAGGTCGTGGATGCCCCGTTCATGGAGGTGTTCGAGGCTAGGTTGGATGAGTCCTTGAGCAGTCTGGTCTGCTGGGAAGTGTCCATGCCTGTGGCAGGGAGATTGTAACCAGATGATCTTTAAGGTCCCCTCCACCCCCCAAACCATTCTGTATTTCTATAAATACACAGAGTGGTGTATGTCTGCTTTGTCAGGTCACCTGGAATTTGGTTATGGATCAGCTGACACCAGAATTAACTCATACACCGTTCTCAGGCTAGTTCCTCATCAGCACTGTTACTCACAAGGCTTGATCAGAAAGAGCACACCAAGCTACACTCTTCTCCATGGCTTGCTCTGCCATTTTATTTCCAGCAAGCCTTACAGTCTTCCAAGACACAAAACATGGCATCAAGCTACAAAAACACTTGTCCACCACAGCATTTGCAGATTTGGGGACCTTTGAAAACATGACTTCACCTAAAAGATTTGTGTTTTGGGGCTTCAATGTGCCACGAGGGAAGTTTAGATTGGATATTAGGAAAAAGTTCCCTTCAAGAGTGGTCAGGCATTGGAACAGGCTGTCCAGGGAGGTGGTGGAGCCCCCATCTCTGGAGGTGTTCAAGAAACATATGGGTATGACACTTTGGGACATCGTTTAATGGCCATGGTGGTGTTGGGTCAATGGTTGGACTCAATGATCTTAGAGGTTTTTTCCAACCCAAAAAATTATGTGATTCTATGCAATGTGATTTATGTGCCAGTCTTGATTGCTGTCCCTAATGTAATTTGTTGAGGTTTTTTTCAGTCTTTTTAGCCTTGTAGATTTCTGGAAAAGAAAAATAAATAAATTTTGCTTAGAGTGAACCCTATAAGAAGTAGAAAGATGTTTTGAGAATTTGTGGGGGTTTTTTTGGTTGGTTGGTTGGTTGGTTTTTTTGGTTTTTGTTTTTTTTTTTTTTTTTTTTCCCCATCTAATTTGCACTATTTTAGTTAACCTGTGAATCCAGCAGTGCTGTGGTAGGCCTTTAAATAGCTTGGTCCAGTCTAACTGGGCTTGATTTTTCTATGGAACACTTCGGAAAATATTCTTTGTTTTATGTTTTGGAGGAGTATGTTTTGAGTTGTTCATTTAGGGGTTTATTTTGTTTGTTTGGGAGCTTATCTTTGCTGCTTTGGGGCCGATTTTGTTTTAGTTGGAATCTCTTTGGCTTGGGGTCTGGTTTAGGTCCATTCTGTTAGTTTGGGGACATATTCTGCTGGTTTGGGGCTTACTTTGCTTGTCTTGATATTGTTTTGCTTGGTTAGGGGGTCTATCTTGTTTGGGTCGGGGCTTATTTTTGCTGGTTTGGGGATTTATTTAGCTGGTTTGCTTTTTATGTTTTACTTTCCATATTTAGCATATTTATAATAGGAAAAAATGTGGGGTTTTTTGTACAGGTATGCAGGAAGTTTTTACTATTACTACTGTTCAAAATAAATAAACCCATTTTGGTTTGAATGACAGGAGTATTTGGGAGCATGACTGTGATCCTGTATGTGCTCCTCATTATTTTTTTTTTTAAGTCGCTTACAATATTTGTTCTCTGTGATTACCAATTTCAACACACACCAAGATTTTTGGTATATTAATTTTCAGCCTTGGAGCAGGAGCTGCCATTTATTGTTTTAGTTTTAGCAGTGTGTAAGTCAGAATGAGGGACACTTGTACTGTTCCTTGTTTTCCAAAGTCTACTAAAGTGCAGCTGCTTTGAAACCCTGCAGTGGAATCAGCCAGCTCTGACATGACAGCTTTTACTGAAAATTAATCCTGTTTATATCAGCCTCATGGCAGTCCACTGTTCTCTTGGGTGGCTCTGTAAGTGGATGTTATTTAGAGTGTTAACAAATAAAGGCGGTTGTAACTGAAAGGAAGTTGAAGCCAGGTGGAGGTTGGGATCTCTAGTAACAAGTGACAGGATGAGAGCAAATGGCTGCAGATTGCACCGGGGGGAGCTTTAGGTTGGGTATTAGAAGAAACTTCTTCACTGGAAGGGTCCTCAGCTACTGCAACAGGCTGCCCAGGGAGGTGGTTGAATCCCCATTTCTGGAGGTGATTAAAAGATGCATAGATGTGGTGCTGCGGGGCACGGTTTAGCACCAGACTTGGTAGAGTTAGAGAATGGTTGGACTCGATGTCAGAGGTCTTTTCCAATGAAAAAAAAATTCTATGGTTCTGTGAGCATGGAGGTCATCTCATACCTACTCATCTTCAAAGCATTCTGATGAGATAGGAAGATCACTTAGTTGCCTTGGGGACAGAGGTTATAGGTCTGAGCTCACAGTGTCATGGGAAAGAGAATTAAACTTGGAATTTGTAAATCTCTGTCTGACACTCATCTGAGTAATAAATTCACTGTAACCTGAATTAGCTACTTGAATTCAGTTGTACCGCATCCTACAGTTGCTCTGATAAGGTATCACCTGAATCATCTAGAAGGTGTAATTAAGAATGTGAGTAGAATACCAATGCCAGGTTTCAGTTGTCCTACTAAACCATATTTAACCACACAAAACAATAAAGGCAGTGAAATCTTGGTAATACAGGTAGTTCTAATTGATTAGGAGTTTGTGTCTTTCTTAGGACAACACTCCTAATCATAAAATCTCTGCATTTTAGTGAGAGAATCTGTATGTCTGATTGATTTCCTTTCTCTTTCTCTCTGTTTTGTCCTTAAGCATTTAAATATGAAATAGTACCTCAGAAGAAAGTGAGCATTGCTGTAGCAGGTTTCATCTTCACGGTTGCTGCTGTTATAGGCACTGTTCTTTTTGTCCAAGGTAAGTGTCTTAAAATTGCCTTCCTAGCTTAAGGGAAAAAGAGAACCAATTAAATCTCTTCCATGCAGTAGTATGGAAGTTAGTACCACCTAGTAAATGCTATCTATTAATTTTAAAATTAAAAAATATATAATTGTAGAACACAACAGAAACAGCATCATGGTTGTGAAGCCCAGAGGAGATCATCAGGAGATGCAGACTCCAAATTTATTTCTATCCCCCACACTTTAGCTCTGTCCTCCACATTTATTTCTGTTCTCTGTCCTGCTACCCTGGGTGGATATTAGGGAGTGACTTCTGTTATTTCAGTGGGATTTTTTCTTTCTGGACCTCTGAAAACTTGAAGATGCAAATAATTCACTGTCGTTGCTTAGAGTTTTATTCATTCCAAGCAAAGCTTTTTATTGTATTCATTTCCATACAAATGTTTGCAGATGGCTTCACTCGAGAGAATCAGGCTGGACTTGGCCTCATTGTAATCCCTGCTGTGAGCATGGTACCACTCCAGTACTTTATTTTTAGAATTGGTGAGTATTTGTTTGTTCAGTAGCTCAAGAACATGAGGGAGGGAGAAAAAAAGATGATAGAAGAACTGAGCTCACTCTGCCTTTGGAAAATTGGTTTTCTTGGTTTTGGAGAAGAGTGTTTTGAGTTGTTTATTTGAAGCTTAGTTTTGTTTGTTTGGGGTCTGTTTGGTTTGGGGTCGCATGAGAGAACCTGCATACCCTTTTCAGTTTTGTGACGAAATGCTGCAATGTCAGCCTGAAATCCTGACTTCTATAGGGTCTCAAAATAAAATGCTCTTTTTGTGTGCGTGTCTTTTCGTTTTAGAACTGCATAAGGCAGAAACAAGCACAGCTTATTATGGATGTTGTATTTGTACTGTGCTTGGCTAAGTCGCTTAAGGGAAGAGGTAGAACTTGCTTGAAAAATGAGACTTAAGCTGGGACAGCTGAGAGATTTCCTACTCTTTCTTCCTGGGTATTGAGAGTGGGATGAGGAACTATCAGAATGTATGCATTTTGGTTTTTTCTACTGGTGGTTTATTTACACTTTGATATATTTTATATGTGTTTTTGGTGGTGGTGGTTTGGGTTTTTTTCTGTGTGTGCTTATATGTGTGTATATGTATATATAGAGAGAGCCCTAAATGACTTGCAGTGACAGTGATTTATAGAATTCTTTTAGTTGGGAAAGACCTCTTGTGAGCTTGGAATTTAGGAGAACCTGATTGCTAACTTCATGTGGAACCAGTCTATTTTCAGTGGTGCCCAGTGACAGGACAAGGGTAAAGGGCACAAACTTGAACATAAGTTCCATCTGAACATGAGGAGCAACTTCTTAAATTTAAGGGTGGTGAAGCCCTGGAACAACTTGCCCAGAGAGCTGGTGGAGTTTCCATCACTGGTGACTTCCATATCCACCTGGATGTGTTCCTGTGTGGTCTTCTCTAGGTGAACTTGCCTTGGCAGGAGAGTTGGGCTCCATCTCCAGAGGTCCCTTCCAGCCCCTACCATTCTGTAGTACATTGATCTCTTCTCTCTAGTATCTGGTGATAGATTGAAATGGCCTGAAATTGTGCTAGGGAGGTTTGGGTTGGATATTAGGAAAAATTTCTTTCCTTCAGCCGTAGTCAGGCATTGGAACAGTTTGCCCGGGGACATGGTGGGGTCACCATCCCCAGGGGTGTTCAGCTCGTGGCATGGATGGCAACACTCTGTGCTGGGTTAGGAACTGGCTGGAGGGCCGAGCCCAGAGAGTGGTGATGAATGGTGCCACATCCAACTGGAGGCCTGTCACTAGCGGTGTCCCCCAGGGATCAGTACTGGGCCCCATCCTCTTTAACATCTTCATTGATGATCTGGATGAGGGCATCGAGACAGTCATCAGCAAGTTTGCAGATGACACCAAGCTGGGGGCAGNATTCGCTACTGGAATGGGCTGCCCAGGGAGGTGGTGGAGTCACCGTCCCTGGAGGTGTTCAAGGCACGTTTGGGCGTGGCACTTGGTGCCATGGTGTAGTCTTGAGGTCTGTGGTAGTGGGTTGGACTTGATGATCTTTGAGGTCTCTTCCAACCTTGCTATACTGTGATACTGTGAAATGTGTGGCCATGGCACTTTGGGACATGATTTAGTGGCCACGGTGATTTTAGGCTGGTGGTTGAACTCAATCTTAGAGGTCTTTTACAACCCAAACAATTCTGTGATTATATGATCTACCTTTTGTGTCTCTGGAGTTAAACTTTTTCTCTCTCTTTTTGTCTCTCCCAGTTTTTGATAGTCTGCCACAAGCAACATTTGCTCTGATAGGTTTGCACATTCTTGGTTATGTAATTGCTGTGGTTGGTTTTGCACTGTGTGTCTCAGGTAAGCAATTTCTCCTCTCTGAAAAGTGTCTTTTTGCTGATGTTTGTTTATTTGTAATACTAAAATACTGTGAAACCTACTTCAATACATAGTCTGGGAAAGTAACTTCTGTAAATGCACTTTAGGTTGTTCTGTGTTAATGCTCTTTTATCTGATGAAAGAATAGCCCAAAGGAAGTATTACATCTATCAGTTTAATTTGTATGACTATATCCAGCATCTGTCAGCTTTAAAAATAAAACCTCAAAAGTTAATTGCTTTAGTTTTGCAACAATTAGTGCCCTAGAGTCACCTAAACCCAACACTGCTTAGGTTGTAATAAGCCTGTTCCTGCTCTGTGATATGCCTGTGAACATGGAGCATTCCAGTTATCTGAGGTGCATTTGCCTCAGAACTGCCCTTTTTCTCCCCTTCTTTCTGCCCTCCTGCTCCCTTTCTCCCATTCTTTTTTGCCCTCCTCCTTTCCCTCTTTCTGCCCTGCTCCCTATTTTTACCCCATTTTATCAGTAACTGTATTGTATTCTGTAATCCATTGCAATTATAGTTCAAAACAATTGGGATTGAGGATGTTGGTTTAAATTTAAAGTACAGTTAATGCCAGAATGTTGTCAAGTGAATGACAGTAGAATAGCTAAACTGTATTGGAATATTACAGCTAAGTAGGATGAATCAGTAAATGCCTCCAGCATTAAAGAACTTAGAAAAAATGCAGAAGTAGCTCTGGGATAGCTTTGAAAGATAAATTAATCACATGTGGTTTTATCAGGCTTATTTTAGTATTCAGCTGTATCTGAAAAGTTGTGGTTTTACTTGTCTCAGATGATTCAGTTTCTTTTATCTTGTTTTTAACAGCCTGTCCTCCTTCACATGGGTCTATTTTGATTGCTGGCTTAGCTATTATGGCTATCACAAATTTGCTGAGCCTGGCTTACGTGTTTATTATGGGTAAGTAGCACTTCATATTATCGTTTTTTAGCACTGAAATATTCAGAAGAGCAATTTTCTCTGTTGCCCTTTCCATAGATAGGCACAGCTTATGAAGTGTGGTTCCACAGTCATATAGTGAAGTTACTGAGAAGTTGTATTGGCTTTGTTTCATGTAGCCTATGGACATTCTTGAGTAAAGAAATGAACAATTGGTCAATAATAAACTTTCTTGGGAGCCACACAACCAGAATTTTAAGTAAGAGCGTTTCAGGTGTAGGACCAGATGGTGCTGTTTAACATCTGCATAGACATGGTTGGCTAGTTGAAGCTTAGAATAGAGAGAGCAAAAGGGTTTCAAGGAGTCTATAGACTGAGTTTGGGGATGATGCAGACAAAAGCCTATCAAAAAAAGTATTAAAAGAAGTGAAAGGAAGACATGACCAGTCCATTTTCAGTGGTGCCCAGTGACAGCACAAAGGGTAACAGGCACAAGCTTGAACATAAGAAGTTCCTTGTAAACATGAGAAGGAATTTCTTTAATTTAAGTGTGCTGGAGCACTGGAACCAGCTGCCCAGATAGATGATTGAGTCTCCTTCTCTGGGGTCATTCAAAACATACCTGGATGTGTTCATCTGCCACCTTCTCCAGGTGACCCTGCCTTGGCAGGGGGGGTTGGACTGGATGATCTTAAGAGGTCCCTTCCAGCCTCTACCATTCTGTAATTCTGTAATATCTGTCTAGTTATTTATAGTGGTTAGAGGTAGGTTATAGAATAAGAGCAATTTGAATGCATATCTTTTATTTTAGTGAAACCTGTTTTCTCTGATGCTCGATTTCAAAAACCAGGAGAAAAAACTAGCAGTTCTTTGTTTGAGAAACAGATCTGTTCACCAGGTCTCAAAAAGGTGGGAGATTTAGAGGTCTAAAAGCCAGACAGGCCTCCAGTACCTGGAGCTGGAGGGGGCTACAGGAGAGCTGGAGAGGGACTTGTCTACAAGAGCTTGTAGTGATAGGACAATGAGTTGTAGTGATAGGGAAATGAATTGAAGCTGAAAGAGGGGAGATTAGGAAGAGCTGGATATTAGGAAGAAATTTTTGATAGTTGAGGACAGTGAGACACTGGAACAGGTTACCCAGGGAGGTGTTCAAGGCTAGGTGGAACAGGGCCTTGAGCAATCTGGTCTAGTGGAAGGTGTCCCAGCCCATGATGGGGGTGGGGGTTGGAACTAGATCATCTTTAAGGTCCCTTCCAACCCAAATCATTATATGGTTCCGAATCAGTATAAAACATGGCAAATGCTCTGTGCTTGGAATTCTGGCGCACCACAGCGTAACATTATGTGGACTTTACAGTTTGGGTCTGAGAGCAGACTTTGTTTCAGGCTGTGCATGAAAGGTCTTCAAACAGCTTGCTAGTATGGATGCAGAACCATGCAGTGGAGGATACGTATCAAGCTGATATCAAGCTGATGTGTAGTCTGCAGTCTGCACTGAACTAAGCACTTTGCCAGCTTCAGAGTGATGTGCACATGATCAGAAATAATAGACCCTGGAACAGGGAGGATTTCCATTACAGAAGAAATTAAAGACGAAATTAAGGCAGAATGCTTAATATTTTATATCTGAGGTCAGTTAAGATGACTCCAAAATGTGACAGATGAGGCAAGCCCTTTTAACAACAATAAAAGTGATTTTCATTGACTTAGGGCTACTCGTATATATGCAACTTCAATGCTGTCTACTGGTGATCTGCATAAACATTGGATTTGTAGTTAGATTTTGCAGGCTGAAGAAACGAGATGTGGCCTTTTGGACTAGATTTCAGCACACTAAAATCGGCACAAAGAATAGTTAATGCGTGAGACAGTTCACAGACTGTACAAGATAAGATTAGCTCCTAACCAGAGGAGAGCTTTTAAAGGCTTTAAGAGTTTGCAGATCATCACATAAAAAATAGTTTGGGTGTAGGGCGGAAGCTTCCATGTTGTGTGTTTGTGCTCTGCTCCAAGATACTTTTATTTGGTTGATCATGACATTGATTCATCTCCCTTGTCATTTTGTTTTTCTGGTGTAATTTTTTTAGGTTCCAGAATGAAAGATCATCCTCGTCCAGGGGTAAGCTTAAAATTAATAAATTTGGGGTGACTAGATGGCTCAGGGGATTGTAGTGAGATACTGAACCTTTCTTCACTAGTTCCAATTCAGACCAGGTTGGTAGCAAGCAAAAGTTCTGACTGTGTAACAGATGTCTAATGTTGAGTGAGTTGGTGGTCTTCATTGTCCCTACTGAATGTGTCTTCCCTTACCTAACCACTGCTCTGCCTGTTGTCCCCAAATGGAGTTGCAAGGGCTGTCACAAAAAAGGTGGTGGGTGTGAAATGTGGTGTTTTACAGTCCACTCTTTTCACGTGCATTTCTAAAGACCTTTTGCTCACCTGAATGAAAGTGCTGTTCTTTAAGGTGAGGGCACAATACTGTGGAATTTTTGTATTTCTAGGTGGCTTCTATTAAAGAGTTAAGATGTTTGGGTTTTTTTTTTGTTTTTGTCCTATGGTTTAATAATCTCAGGGTTTTTTTGTCCCATGTTCTTTATGTCAGAATGCTTTCATATTCTCTTGAATTCCTATGCTGTAGCCTTCATCTTTTCTTAGCTTTTAATGGCCATGGTGGTCTTAGATTGCAGGTTGGACTCGGTGATCTTAGAGGACTTTTCCAACCAAAACAATTCCAACCAAAAAATAGGATTTTATTTTCCTATAATGGTATTTTCTTACTTTCCTGTAGTGCCCCCTAATTTGATGAGGCTCTCTGAAAGTAGAGTGTCTGTCTTTGGGTAACACAGAACAAATTAGACTGGATGTGAAGAAGAAATGCTTTACAGTCAGAGTGGGGAGACACCGGAACAGGGTGCCCAGGGAGGCTGTGGATGCCCTTGCCCTGGAGGTGTTAAGGCCAGGTTGGATGAGGCCATGAGGTTGGATGAGGTCTGGCATGAGGTGTCTCTGCCCGTGGAAGGGTTTTTCTAACTAGATGATTGTCAAGGTCCCTTCCAACCCAAACCATTCTGTGAATCTGTGAAATGGAAAGAAACCCACGTGGTTTTTGTTTGTTTGTTTTTATTCTTTAAGAAGATTTTTCAGTCGTTTTGTTGAATTCTAGAGTAATCATCCCTAAAACAGTAATTTTCATATATTTATGCTTTCTACTGAGCCATGAATGAGAGCTGCCTCATTTGTGGAGTTCTGCAGAAGCAAATAAAGAGGCACAGCTGTAAAATACCAGTGGAATGTCCTTATAGCAAGGGAGCGTGGCAAGTCATTCCATTTCTTGGCTGGTAGCCATTACGAGACACATTTCTGGGTCTCCTCTTCAGATGAGACCCAGCTGTTGAGGAAAGATGGTTTCTAAAAGTGAGGCAGTAGAGCTGACTGCAATTGGACAACAGAGTGGGATAGGGGGTGGGTTTTTTTCCTGCACATGTTTCATTTTGGTGTGGCTTTTGTTGGCTTTCTTTCCCCTTTGCATTTTCTCGTCTATTTCCATTTTAAGGAAGAGTATTTCAGAGGTTTGCTTTCTTACAGAGGGAATTGTCATGCAGAAGGTTTTGAAAAAATAGAGGAAAAGAAAAGAAAAAGAGGTTCACAAAGTTCATTATGTTACAAAAATTACCTGAGAAGTGTATTAGAGAGAGAGCTTTTGGAAACCAATCTTGTCTTTGTCTAACAGGCTCATGTTTATTTGTAGAATGGAAGAGATCTAAACATTTCATTTTTTATTGTAAATAAGATCTATTTACAATAAAATAGAAATAGAAACCAAAAATCTAAATAAATCGTTTGTGGAAGATTGTTCTCTTTATGAACTACTCAAGTTTGCTGGCACAAACTTGAACACAGAAAGTTCCATCTAAACATGAGAAGGAACTTCTTTTATTTAAGGGTGCTGGAGCAGTGGAACAGGCTGCCCAGAGAGGTGATGGAGTCTCCATCTCCGGAGACATTCCAAACCCATCTGGACATGTTCCTGTGTGACCTTCACTAGGTGATCATGCCTTGACACAGGGGGGGTTGGTCTCGATTCCCAGAGGTCGCTTCAACCCTTACCATTCCGCGATTGCGATACACACCAAGGATTTGCCACAACTACAGGGCAGTGAACACCATGTTAGTCTGTGAATTTGAGACAGGAATGAAATCAAAAGGAATTTTTGAAAATTAGAGGCCCTTGGAAATCTCGTTTCAGCTGCCATTAGTAGAGGTTCAAATGCAGAGGAAATTAAGTGACAATAGTTTGTGCTCAGGAGCTTAAAGAAGTTGTGTAAAGACCTAGTAGCAAATGAAGTGTGTTGATGTGTTGCTCATTTCCATCAAGAGCTATACTTCCTGGCAATTCCAGCAGGAGTAGGGAAGTAATTGTCCCCTTGTATTCAGCTCTGGTGAGGCCACACCCCAAGTATTGTGTTCAGTTTTGAGCATCTCATTACAAGAGAGATGTGGAGATGCTGGANGAGAGCTTTTGGAAACCAATCTTGTCTTTGTCTAACAGGCTCATGTTTATTTGTAGAATGGAAGAGATCTAAACATTTCATTTTTTATTGTAAATAAGATCTATTTACAATAAAATAGAAATAGAAACCAAAAATCTAAA
Organism: Ramphastos sulfuratus; assembly: GCA_013399055.1. Taxonomy (NCBI): domain Eukaryota; kingdom Metazoa; phylum Chordata; class Aves; order Piciformes; family Ramphastidae; genus Ramphastos; species Ramphastos sulfuratus. The sequence continues at coordinate 16,565 of WBNM01038358.1, forward strand.
TAAATCGTTTGTGGAAGATTGTTCTCTTTATGAACTACTCAAGTTTGCTGGCACAAACTTGAACACAGAAAGTTCCATCTAAACATGAGAAGGAACTTCTTTTATTTAAGGGTGCTGGAGCAGTGGAACAGGCTGCCCAGAGAGGTGATGGAGTCTCCATCTCCGGAGACATTCCAAACCCATCTGGACATGTTCCTGTGTGACCTTCACTAGGTGATCATGCCTTGACACAGGGGGGGTTGGTCTCGATTCCCAGAGGTCGCTTCAACCCTTACCATTCCGCGATTGCGATACACACCAAGGATTTGCCACAACTACAGGGCAGTGAACACCATGTTAGTCTGTGAATTTGAGACAGGAATGAAATCAAAAGGAATTTTTGAAAATTAGAGGCCCTTGGAAATCTCGTTTCAGCTGCCATTAGTAGAGGTTCAAATGCAGAGGAAATTAAGTGACAATAGTTTGTGCTCAGGAGCTTAAAGAAGTTGTGTAAAGACCTAGTAGCAAATGAAGTGTGTTGATGTGTTGCTCATTTCCATCAAGAGCTATACTTCCTGGCAATTCCAGCAGGAGTAGGGAAGTAATTGTCCCCTTGTATTCAGCTCTGGTGAGGCCACACCCCAAGTATTGTGTTCAGTTTTGAGCATCTCATTACAAGAGAGATGTGGAGATGCTGGAGTGAGTGCAGAGGAGGGCAACAAAGCTGGGGGAGGGCCTGGAAAATGAATCTTACAAAGAGCAACTGAGGGAGCTGGGGATGGTTAGTGTGAAAAAGAGGAGACTGAGGGCAGACCTCATTGCTGTCTACAGCTACATGAAAGGACATTGTGGAGATTGGTACTGGTCTCTTCTCACAGGTAAATAGTGATAGAACGAGAGGGAATGGCCTCAAGCTGTGACTGGGTAGGTTTAGGCTGGACATCTGGAAACATTTTTTCACAGCAAGAGTGGTCAGGCACTGGAATGGTCTGCCCAGGGAGGTGGTTGAGTCACCAACCCTGGATGTGTTTAAAAGTCATTTGGATGTGGTACTTGGGGATATGGTTTAAAGGTGGATCTTGTAGAGAAGGGATATCGGTTGGACTTGGTGATCCTGGGGGTCTTTTCCCACCAGAATGTTTCTGTGCTAGGTTTGAAGTCATTTTGTGGATGCCCCCTCCCTGGAGGTGTTCAAGGCCAAGTTGGACAGGGCCTTGAGCAAGCTGGTCTAGTGGGAGGTGTCCCTGCCCATGGCAGGCTGATTGGAAGTAGATGGTCTTTAAGGTCCCTTCCAGCCCCAACCATTATAGGATTCTATGAAGTTTGAAATTAAATTAATTAAACTTTGATTCTGTGTCATCTAAAGACTGCAAAACTTCATATTGGTGAAGTGTTTCGTTTCGACACAGGGGCACAAAACAATGCTTTGTATTTTCTTAAGGCAGAGGGGGGGAAGCTGTGTATTTTGAAATCCAGTATCTTAATTACTAATTTATTTTTACTTTTAACCTTTCTGTAGATTGTGTGTGTTGTTTCTGATGATTGTCTAACAGCCTAAACTCACAACTGTGGTGTATTTCATTTTGAGGAAATGACATTTGATTGCTTGTCTGCTGTTTTGGGGTAGTTTTGTTTTTTCTCTTTTGGATTACTAACCATTGATCAAATCACAGTAGTCGTCAAGGTTTTAGAGCTTAACAGTACTATCTGCATGCCTGTTGCTGCCACCTAGAGGTGTTTCATCCGAGGAAGGAGTTATAGTGGGGGAAAAAAGTAATCTGGATGGATATCTTTATTTTTTTTTCAGAACTTATTAACTCTCAGCTTTCTTCATTTTTGTAGAATCACTACTTACTGTATATGTCAATTAGAGTAATTTAACTGTGGCGAGCCAAAAGTAAACATGAAGGCTTTTTATACATATATATATATTTTTAAATGTTTTGCAGAAAGCTGTAGAAGAACCACTAAATGGTAGGTGATATTCAAGGCTTATCTTCTAATTAAGGCATTAATTATAGAGAAAAAGATTAACAAAAGTAATTGTAGCTCTCAGTAAAACAGCAGTGAGATGCCAACTTACCCAGCTCAGTAAGAGTGTGATCTCTTGATGATTTTGTGCCTGCAGCTCCAGACTCTCTGCTCTGCGCTTGCTAACCAGTGGCATTATTTGAAGGCTGGACTCGATGACCTTAGAGGTCCTTTCCAACCTTAATGATATTATGACTGTCTTAGGACAAGTCTAATTTCAGGATATTCTGTCCACCCTCTCTGTTTTGCACTAAATGCAACTTCTGAAAGTTGAACTTGATGCTCTTAAAGGTCCTTTCCAACTTTAATGACTCTATGACTGTCTTAGGATATTCTGACCTCCCTCTCTGCTTTGCAAAAAATCTAAATTTAAGAGGAAAAGAGGGTCAAGGCTTGAAAGTTGATGTTAGTGCTTCTTCATAAACATTTATCTCAATGGGATATTTAAGATAAAAGCGAAACCTCTCTCCTTGTCACTCCAATCAATATTTGGGTTGGGAAAGCACAACCACACTGGGTTGAATTGGAATTGGAAACTCAGCCAATGCTGGGAAACTCTGATAGTGCTTATGATGGGGGGAAATTTACAGTGACAAAAAGATGACTGAATTTTATTTTGTTTATATATTATATATATATTTTGCTATTCTATCGACTAATTGGCATGCAGAGTACTAGCAATTTCTAACCTGACTTTTAGAATTAATCTGAATATTAATTATGAAGCATTTCTTGCTGTTTTGCTCATTACTAATCCATTTGCTTGGCTTTTAAAGATGCAAAAGGAGTGATGTTAGAATGATGGTAAGTCCAAATACATCTCCAGATATTTAATTTGATCAACGTGTTTTGGGGGGCTTTTGATGTGCTAATAAGGTGGAACTTGGAGGCCAGGTTTCAGTGCTGCAGGGACTCTTTTAATTCAAATTATGTTTGACTGAAAAGAGAGACTACATAGTTTGTGTCATGTCTAAGGGAAGGATGTGTGTGTTCCTAAACAGTGAAGAGGAAGAGTGAGCAAGGAAGAACTACTAAACAGAATGTTTCTGATCAAATGTGTGAAGTCAAATAGTTTGTGTGCTTTCCTTATATAATATTTAAGATGCGTGGCCTATTTCCTTGGTGGTGGGTTGCTGTATTTGTTTTTTTGAGGTGGTTTTTCATTGCTACTGTTAATATAACTAAGCCTTTGCTGCATACCTAGCTGCTAATCCTCTGGAAAGCTGTTTAAAAGGAGATTCTCTCTTCTTCTCTCCATCTTCAGATGTTATTTAAATTCTCTGAATTTTGTTAGATTGTACTGCAGTTCTGATTTCTACTGCAGTTCAGATTTCGCTCAGTTTATGATTTTTCAGTGTCAGATAGTAGTGTTTAAAAAGATGCACAGAATTGAAAAGCATTTTAGTATAGTTAAGAACTGCTTAAGGGGCTTTCACTTAATTAGGGAAAATCTGCATTTTTTAAGATCTAAAGGTGCACTGTAGCTTCTGCTTGGTGTTTAAAGATCTACCAAGTATTATAAACATAGATAGATGTTGCTGTGTCCTGGCTTAACATGAGATTTATTCCAATTTGAAATGTCCTCAGTGCTGGGATTTGCCCTTTTTGATTTTAATTACATTTTGATTAGTTATTTTAGAATTCATTTTATAATTTTGTAAGATTCCAACACCTGTTACATGTAAATAGTCTCCTCCTAATGTACAATAAGCCATGAAATGAGGTGTATTAAATGTGTTAGCTGGTGAGACACTGGAATAGGTTGTTGGGGGAAGTCGTGGTTGCCCCGTCCCTGGAGGTGTTCAACTCCAAGTTAGAGAAGACCTTGAGCACCTTGGTCTCGTGGGAGGTGTCCCTGCCCACGACAGGAGGGTTGGAACCAGATGATCTTTAAGGTCCCTTCCAACCCAAATCATTCTATGATTCTGTGAGCTTGTTAATGATACCATAGGTGGTTGCTTCCTGGAGATTAAGCAAGCTTGTCATGAGGTATCCCTAGACCCTTAGCTTAGTGCTCCTTTGTCAAAGTAGGTTTGCTAGTCAGGCTGAAGCCACCAAATCTCTTAGTTTACCTGAAAGATTTTTATGTTTATCTTAAAAATGTAATTTTGTGTTATATTATTACTTGAAATGTTTTTCTGTTCTGCCACTTCTGGAAGGGATGAACTGACAGTTTGACAATAAACAGGGGACTGATTAGCCCTGATTGGAAAAAAGTTGATGATAAAACCAAGCTTCATTACACATACCATGTACTCTTATCTTTCTTATGACTCTGTGGTTGTACATGACAACTTATGAATTACTTAAGGACTACTACATGATTTTCTATCCTGCTTTGGCAGGGGGGTTGGACTAGATGATCCCTTCCAACCCCTAACATTCACCCAAATATGCCATAGGATTCTTTTCTAAACCAGCAGGAATTCAAATGGTTTTGCAGTGCAAGAGACAACTGCTTTGGTGGCTCCTAAATGCACTGATAAAAAGGGATACCGGTTAGTGGTATCTGAAGTAGGGAGGGGAAGGTAGGTCCTGCTTCATAAGTGGCTCTTTGCTGCTTCTTCAAGGCTGTGGTTTGAGGTCAGGGAACATAGGTATTTGCTAGTCTGTTGTATTCCAAATTGACCAGAAGGGAAGTAAGGATGGAGTCAATAGTTACCACATAGAGCAAAGTCAAGTTTTTGTTGGAGATCCGATTTTAAATAAGTTGACTTTTCCCTCTTGAGTCTCATTTAGGCTTATAAAAAACAGCCTGTTCTTCTAGTGCAGAGGCAGAGCTTCCAAAAGCACAGAAATTGCTGATTATCCATTTCATTGTGAGTTTTTAGGGTAGGATTAGAAGTCTGTCTGCATTTTCTGCCCTGAAAGTAACATGTTTTACAGAGAAAAGACAAGAACTCTTAACCAGAAAGCTGGAGATGGGAACTTCGTGAGCTCCACCTGCTTTCTACCTTAACCTTCCCTTGGAAGTTCACTCTCACACACTCTGAAGCACACCACCTCACAAAACAGCATGTGAAAGGAAACCAGCTTAAGGAGTAAAGATAGGACAGGTCAGACAGTTAAGTATGGGAGCTGCTACAGCTCATCCCACTTTATGAGTCAGAGCTCCAAAGGAGTGTCCACTTTCCTGTTATGGAGAGAGAATATCACTTGGGGTTAGTACCATTTTCTTCCATTATTGGAGTGCTAAGTGTGCCTCCTTTGAGGCCTTGAGTAAGCTGATCTAGTGGGAGGTGTCCCTGCCCATTTCAGTACGGTTGCAACTAGATGATCTTTAAGGTTCCTTCCAACCCAAACCATTCTATGCATCTATGATTCTGGGCAGGACAAAACTTAGCAGTAGTGGTGGGATTGTGAGCTCTAGGCAAGTGGTTGGTCTCTGGGGAGACTCTATACCTGCCTTCCAATACCTGAGGGGAACCTACAGAAAGCTAGAGAGGGACTTCTTATAAGGGTGTCTAGTGACAGGACAAGGGAGAATGGTTTTAAGCTGAGGGAAAGTAGGTTTAGACTGGATCTTCGGAAGAAGTTCTTCACTGAGACTCTGGAACAGATGGGCCAGGGAGGTTGTGGATCGCCCTCCTTGGAGGTGGTGAAGGGCAGGCTGGATGAGGCCTTGAGCAACCAAGTTTAGTTGAGAGGTGTCCCTAACCATGACAGAGAGATTGTAGTAGATGATCTCCAAGGTCCCTTCCAACCTAAGCCATTCTATGATTCATGATTCTGTGGTCTCAAAAGTCTCTTCCAATCTCAGCAGTGCTATGATTCTGTGAAAATGTGGTAGCTTTTCCTTGATTCAGTGATTCCACAAAAATGTTGCTGCTCTTCCTGAACAATCTTTTTTTTCTTTTCTTCCCCCGCTCCAGAACTGAGGAGCTATGTGATGCGTGAAAAGTACACCGATGTTGGTACACCGTGGCCTTGAAGATGCACTGCTCAACAAGAAGAAATTCAGGAAAATTAGTTGTTCTGCATGTGTGGCAAAAGTGATTTTGATATAACCGATACAATTTTCTAGTCACAGCAGCTGTAGCAAGGAACATGTGTGTTTGCCCACATGTGATCTTCATTTTCTTTTTGGTTTGGTATCTCTGTGGGATGGTTGAGGGGTGAGAAGATGAAAAGCACTGTTTGCCCACTCCAAGGTCTCCCTGCAGTAATTCTTAGTGGTACTATTTAAAAAAAAACAAAAAATGACTGTCATTAGTCCCTGCTTTGATGATGGGCCTGCTCAGCCCAGAGATTGCAATACCATTTAGATGATTGTTTTCTTTATCTGTGTGCATGGGCAAGTTCTGGTCATACACCTGTGATGCAAGCAGGGAGTAGAGATTGTACAAAAAAAACCCCAAAACAAACCAAGCAACCCAACCATCATTTCTGACACTCAGCAAGACTTCTCTAAAAAGCAGATAGAAAAATGCTTATCCACACAGTTGTACAAGTGCTAAGTTTACTCCCAGCTCTCCTTGAAGTTAACAGAGTTCTCCTAATTCCACCAAAAGTAGAATTCCTCTCTCCAGACAGGAGTCACACCTGCTCTGTTGGCTTCTAGTCCATCAGGAGAGCTCTCCATGCTTCTTCCATCCACGATTCTTTGATGGGAAACCACTCAGCTGTTGGAGCCTGGTTCAGCACTGGAATTCTGAAGCACGGCAGCTAGTCATTTTCCTGCTGAATGTGGTTCTTTCTCTGTGTGTGTGTGTGTGTGTTCATGTTGCGCAGTGTGTGGTACCAGAAGCAATTTCAGGCTTTCTTAACTCAGTGAATTTGTAAAAGTCATGGATGCTTCGTAACAAACAGGAGTTGTCCTATTTAGTGTATTTTTGGGGACAGTTTTTAAAATTCTCTTTTCTTGGAGGGGGTGGGGGGGAACAGAGAAAAAAAATGAAAAAGCTGTTTAATTTCTGACCCAAATTTGTGATGCTGCCATTCCACCACAAATAGGTAAAGCAAGTAGCAGGAGCTGCTGCGAAACAAGGAGGCTCAGTTTCTGTATATATGTTTGCAGTACAGTTAAAAATCAGTTTTCTAGCAGCAACTCGCACATTCCATGGGAGCTTAGGGTGTTTTACAGCCGTGCAGGGAGCTGTTCCAACGTTGTTGGCTTCTCTCAAACTTCATGTATGCTTTGTAGAAATCTTGACACTCGTCTTCTCATCGTGCTGAGGTAATGCATTTCGAAGGCGCACGTGGGTTTTCTCCTCCTAACAACTGCACAACTCTGCATTTGGAAAGCTGTCGCCAAGCAGCAATGGAATAAAATCCATGGTTTTTGAAGAGTGATTTTTGGCACAGCTCAGGAGCTGAATGTTGTAAAATGCAAGGTTTGTGTTCATGTGGGTGCACGTTGCAGAGATTCTCTGCCTCTTGAGCTTCAGGTCTCAATTTAAGACACCATGCACCAAGAATTCAGCAAAACAAAAAGTAATGGAATAAAATCCACTTCTTTCCCCCCCCGCCAAGATTCTGTGTAATTTGGCACAGCTCGAATGTTGAATGTTTAAAATACACAAGGACTCCAANTGAGTGTTGGATGTTTAAAATACACAAGGTTCCTCTGTGTGTTGCAGAGATTCTCTGCCTCTCAAGCTTCAGGTCTCAAGACACCGTGCACCAAGAATTCAGCAAAACAAAAAGTAATGGAATAAAATCCACTTCTTTCCCCCCCCGCCAAGATTCTGTGTAATTTGGCACAGCTCGAATGTTGAATGTTTAAAATACACAAGGACTCCAAGGCTCAATGCAGACACCAAGAATTCAGCAAAATTAACATGGAGGTCTCTGAATTTACAGTATTTGCTCTCAATGATCCTCTTGCTAGGGCTGCAGCGTTGAACCACTTAAAGCAACCTGTGGGTCCAGCCCTCACTAAAATCAGTGGAAGTGGCCACAGTGAGGAGGGTTCTTCAGGTGGTAAAACACTGAAGCAGCACCTATGGTTTACACTTATTTTCACAGCTTAAGGTTTGCCAAGTGGGAGCATTTGTATTTGAGCTCCGTTGTGTGAATCTTTTGAGACAGGTTTTCCATAATCTCAATAATCTTGACCTAAAGATGAGAGGTGAACAACTCAGTGTAAGAACTGACCTGATGAAGTCCCACGCAGAGCTCCCTAATTTTGATTCCCTCTGGCAAAGTGAAAGTTGAGCAGTTAAATAAAAATGAAACCAACTGGAGTTCTGTTGAGGCCTTCTGCCTTACAAAACCCATGATGTAGAATAGTTTTTTATGTTCACTTCTGTAAAGCAAACTACAGTAGAACCTGTTTGTGTCACCTTGGGATGAGACTGAGCCGTTCCTAGGCATTGCTGAAACCTCTAAGGAGCTTGGCGGCCATGGCCAGGCTGCCTCAGAAATGGGAGAACCCCGCTGTGCCGTTGGGTTCTGCCTTGGATGTCTGGTTAGTACAAACTTTTGGGTTCTGCCTTGGATTTCTGATGAGTACAAACTTAAAAATTAGTTCAAAAAGTCATTGATAGGCCCAGCCCTTTCCTGCCAGTATTTTAAAACCAAAGTTGTTTGATAGCTGTAAGCTTCCATCTGTGTTGCTATCTCTGTGTATATATCAGTATATAGACATTTGGAATCTCTATAGAGCTGTAGTCTTTACTCCAGAAAATGTTTTTATTTATGAACCACTTTTGTAAATACTGTGCTAATATACTGGGAAAAATAAAGTAATTTTAAGTTGTTTTGGGTTTTTTTGTTTTGTTGTTGTTGTTTGGGTTTTTTTGTGGGAGATTCTCCTGATACTATCACATTGAACTGTCACAGGCCATCATAGAATCATGGAATGGTTTAGGTTGGAAGGGACCTTAAAGATCACCTAGTTCCACCCCCCCACCATAGGCAAGGACACCTTCCACTAGAACAGGTCACTCAAGGCCTCATCCAACCTGGCCTTGGACACCTCCAGGGAGGGAGCATCCATAACCTCCCTGGGCAGCCTGCTCCAGTGTTTCACCACCCTTGCTGTAAAGAACCATCACTGTAAAGAACTTCTTAACATCTAGTTTAAATCTCCCCTCTTCCAGTCCCCTCCACCCTTCCTTTGCACCCTCTCTCCACCCAGCACACTTGCTGGATATTATACTCTGGCAGATTTCAGCAGCTCCACAGCTGGGCTCTGGTGTGATGGGAAGGAGCAATCACAAAGGAAAGGACAGAACCAGGCTGTGTTTTAGTGAGTGAATGGATTGGTGAGAAGCTTCCCTACGCAAATGTAAATAGCATGGAGACCGGGATCAGCTGCTCTGGGGGAGGGGAACTGCAGCGCTGAAACAAGCTTTGGATTCCTTCTGGTCTTTGGCTTCCCTGCTCGTTTGTAAGGAGGCTTTTGAAATGCGCTGGAGAGTGGGTGCAATGATGAGAGAGTTATGAATACACATTGAGGGGGAGACGTATTCCAAAGAGCTTAGGCAGATTTGCTGGGAGAACCTGAACAATTTCAGAGTCACAGAAGGGCACAGCTTGGAAGGGACCTCTGGAGATCATCGAGTCCAAACTCCCCTGCCAAGGCAGGCTCACCAAGGGCAGGTCACACAGAAATGTGTCCAGGTGGGTTTGGCAAGTCTCCAGAGAAGGAGCCTCCACAGCCTCTCTGGGCAAGCTGTTCCCCATTTTTCACCACCCCCACAGTTCCTGATGTGTCCACACCCCATCCTTGCATGCATGCACCATGAAGCTCTTGCTAGATGGAGAAGTGGCCCAGAGGACCCTTTTTTATCTTTGAAATGGAACCTGTGATTGCTCTTTTTAATTTTCCCCCTGCTCTTTTTCCTCGATAGGCTCATCAACAGACTGTGGTTTGCTTCTAAATGGCAAACCACAGCTGCTCTTCAGCTAGCTTTGAAACAGGGCGGGAGCATTTTATCTGACTCACCAGAGCCATCTGTTTGAGGAAAATATTTTAGTGAATGGCCTCTCATTTATAGTTAGACAATGTCTTTATTCTCCTGTTGAAGGATCAATTACATGAAGAAAAAGATGGGGTGGCCTCTCAGCAGCTTGCTCATCCTGCCCCCATCAGCACCTGCCTGCATAAAACCATCTGTCTCACCCAACCTCAGCACCACCAAACACTAAAACAGCTTGAGGAGGGCAGATTTAGGCTGGATATTAGGAAGAAATTCTTTACAGTGATGGTGGTGAGACACTGGAACAGGTTGCCCAGTGACGTTGTGGATACCTCTCCCTGGAGGTGTTCAAGGCCAGGTTGGATGGGACCTTGAGCAACCTGCTCTAGTGGAAGGTGTCCCTGCCTATGGCAGGGAGTTTCGAACTAGATGATCTTTGAGGTCCCTTCCAACCCAAACTGTTCTGAGAAGCTGTGAATTTTCAAGCTGGGATAGAACTGTGGATTAAAGCTGAAAAAGAAACATCATTGTTTTTTTTGTCATTTCCAAACAACTTCTGGTAAGTTCCCTGCGTGAGAACATCATGGCAGGTACAACCACCCTGACAGAAACACGCAAGTGTGGCAGACACCTAACAAAGGTCCGGGACTTACTTGATAAAGATTGGCTTGGTGCCTCCCAGCCATTAACTAGACCTCCATGCCCAGGCTCTTACCCTGCTGACCCCTCCAACTTACTATCTTTTCAGTGGTGTCCTGTGATGGGACAAGGAACAGTAGACACAAATTGGAATCCAGGACATTCCACCTCAACATGAGGAAAAACGTCTTTGCTGTGAGGGTGCTGGAGCCCAGGAACAAGCTGCCCAGAGAGGCTGTGGAGTCATCTTTGGAAATGAAGTTTCAAGATCTATCTGGACATGTTCCTGTGTGACCTGCCCTAGGTGATCCTGCTATGGTAAGGTGATTGGACTTCATGATCTCCAGAGGTCATTTCCAATCCCTTACCATTCTATAGTTTTATGAAATGCCACCAATAGTGGGAACTAAGGGAAAGAACCCAAATCCTTTGCAAGGAGGGGAGGATCTTGCCATACTGAGGAAACATCGTTTGTGATCCTGTGTTCCAGTTTGTATCCAGTGCCCCTTGTCCTATCACAGGACACCACTGAAAGGAGACTGGACCTTCTTGTTTCTGTCATTAATGCATTCTCCCACTGTACACAGTCTGACTACAAGTCAACCCTGTGTGGATGGCGAGGGCACCTTTGGGGCCCTTTCCCACTTTCACCTATGTCTGTCACGTAGCTTGGGAGCAACTGTCAGTGGTGGGAAGGTAGGTGGCTGCCCACTTAGCGTGGAGACAGCAGCTTGCTCTTCTTCCACCAGTTGGATTTGGGGTGCTCCATGCTGTGTATCAGAGGAGAAAACTCAGCCCTTGACCAGGAGGATGGAGGCAGGCTCTGCTTGGTGATGGCCAATGATAGGACAAGGGGCAATGGGTGGAAGTTGAGGCATAGGAAGTTCCATGGAAACATGAGGAGGAATTTTTTCACTGTGAGGGTGACGGAACACTGTAACAGGCTGCCATGGGGAGTTGTGAAGTCTCCCTCTCTGGGGATATTCAAAACCTCCTGGATGTGTTTCTGTGTGATCTGGTATAGGTGATCGTGCTCTGGCAGGGAGGTTGGACTGGATGATCTTTTGAGGTCCCTCCCAGCCCCTGACACTCTGTGATTCTGTGACCATGCAGCACCACTCTGACCATGTGCCTGGAGGGAGGACAGCTGGGGCCCTGGCTAGCAGTGCCACAGACCATGTCCGTAACTCATCCCCAAGGTGCGTGAGCACAAGGTGTGCACACTGGCCCTTTCGTGGTTGCCAGGCTGGACACTGGGGCTTGCAGGCATCTGCCTGTGCCCGTCCCTCCTCTCCAAGAAACCCATCTTGCAGTGCAGCAACCGGAGTGGTGCTCAGAGACAAGGCCATGCAAATGCAAAGCTAAAAATAGCATCACACTGCCAGCACTTAGAGCATCAGCACTCAGTGAGCAGCTTATTTTCCATCACTGGTGAGTACAGACCAAGGTGCTCCAGCTGTCCCTTCATATGCACACATGGAAAACCATGCAAAACAGGTGAAATTAAGCAAACTCTTCATTTGGCCTCCAGATTTGACTGCTTGTTGGGAAGCTTTTCTGCACAGGCAGTGCCACCACTTCAACTTGTGCTTTGGAATGGAATGGGTCAAAACAAACACTAGCAAAAGATATTGACTGCTGAAGGCTGAGGTTCTTAGGAGCTCCATCTGCCCATCTGTTTCTCATGAGATTTGGTGAGAAGAGGCTTTGCTGTCCTATGCTGCATTCCCTGAGCCATTGCATGGGAGCAGAGCCAGGTGTCCACATCCCTTCTCCTGGAGAAGGACCAGGCCAGGTTTGTGCTGTGCTAAGGCTGCTGTGTTCAGCTAAGAGGAGGGCACAGCATGGGCTGATGCTCTGTGTGTGCGTGTGTGTGTGTGTGTGTGTGTGTGTGTGTGTGTGTGTGTGTGTCTCCTTGGAAGTGACCTCTGAGCAGCTTCCTGAGAAAGAGGAACGTGAGAATTGGTGTAGAATTGGTCATTTCACTGCAGAGAAAGCAGAGAGACAGCCAACTGATGAGGAGGACAAGGAGCAGTTTGTGAGCAATGAATCAAGGCAACAGAAAGGCTTTGATGCCCAATTAGAGAGACTTACTCCTCATCTCCCTAGCATCTGAATAATTAGTTTGGGACCTGCTGAGCCACTTGGACACCCACAAGTCCATGGGACCAGATGGGCTCCACCCTAAGGTGCTGAGAGAGCTGGCAGATGAGCTGGCCAAGCCGCTCTCCATCATTTTCCACCAGTCCTGGCTCACTG
>WBNM01038358.1:29704-71606 GCA_013399055.1 Ramphastos sulfuratus
GCCTGCTGAAGAGGAGGCTCAGGGGAGACCTTCTTGCTGTCTACAACTACCTGAAGGGTGGTTGTGGCCAGCAGGAGGTTGCTTTCTTCTCTCAGGCAACCAGCACCAGAACAAGAGGACACAGTCTCCAGGGGAAGTTTAGGCTGGAGGTGAGGAGAAAGTTCTTCACTGAGAGAGTCATTCGCTACTGGAATGGGCTGCCCAGGGAGGTGGTGGAGTCACCGTCCCTGGAGGTGTTCAAGGCAGGTTTGGATGTGGCACTTGGTGCCATGGTCTAGTCTCGAGGTCTGTGGTAATGGGTTGGACTTGATGATCTTTGAGGTCTCTTCCAACCTTGGTGATACTGTGATACTGTGATCTGCTTGGACACGTGGCCTGTTTGGGGCTTCAGCCTTGTGCAAAGGCATGCATCTATCTCTTAGACTGAGGGAGGATGCTTTCTGTTTATGCCAATTATAACTCTAAAGCAGTCTGTTGTTTCTCTGCGTGCTGGGCCAGCCTGCTGCTGGGCCTGCTGGCCCTCGGCTGGCCCCTTTAGCGAGGCTGGCATCTTTCATAGGGGATTACCTGTTGCTTATACACTCTGTTATGTATATAAACTGCTGTCTTGGGCAATAAAGATGATTCTGCATACACCAAGCCACAGGGTCTGTGACTTCAATGCCACAGAGGAAAGGAAATGGTGTTGAAAAGGATGTGCTCCTCCTGCTAAGGTTGAGTTTGGACCAGCTGATATCCTCGGGGTCCCTTCCATCCTGGCATTCTGTCATTCTGTGAAACATAGCAATTGGCAGGTTCCTGCCAGCTGCTTCTGGGAGTGACTTTTTTTTGAAATGCAGAAAAAAAAAAGGCAGAGGTGCCAGAAAGGAGAGTGGCTGCCATGCAGAGCTGCCATGAGTGTGCTCCCAGGAGCAGTGTTTCATAGAATCACAGAAAGGTTTGGGTTGGAAGAGACCTTAAAGATCACCTAGTTCCCCCCCCCCTGCCACAGGCAGGGACACCTCCCACTAGCCCAGGGTGCTTAAAGCCTCATCCAACCTGACCTTGAAGACCTTCAGGGAGGAGGTATCCACGACTTCCTGGGCAACCTGTTCCAGTGTCTCACCACTCTTGCAGCCTGTTTCAGCTGCTGAGGGTGGATGATAGTTGATGGATCACCTTGTTTGAGGGAAAGCACAGAGTACCCCTTCCATTCCTAGCCAGGCCAAGGACTGGAGCCTGGCATGTGCACTGAGCTCTGCTGATCTCCACACCTAAGGGCAAAACACCCAGCACCACCAGAAGATCAGGCTGTTGAAGAGCCAAAGGCTGCCAGTGACAGCACCTGGCACTGCCACCATTGCCTGCACTGGAGAAGGAAAAAGAGTTGTTCTGTGAAGTCGGAAGATACACAGTCACTCATCCATGGCCATATGGTCTCCTCATGTCCTAATTCATCTATGTCCACACATGTACTTAGGTTAGGACACCAGGCTATGATGGCTTCTCCTTGCAGCTCCTTCCTTTTCAGTAGGAAACACATTTTTTTTTCCCCCTTCTTGGGCATTTGCCTGGACTCTGCCTTTTGAGAAGTTGAGGTGCCAGCTGTGGTGGGCTTGCTGTCTTGTTGCCAGCCACAGCTCCATCACCTGGTCTCCACCAACACTGATGACTCCCCTTGAAAGGACAATTAAGAAGCACACCACTTGGCTTCAAAACATACAATATACTTTATTGCCTGCTAGATAATCAAAGTGAGGAGTAAACACCATAGCTGGAAAAAGCAGAAAAGGACCAGAAGAAGGAAAAGAATATCCAGTCACCAAACAAGTTCTCAGGCAATAAACCATACACAATATAAATAATCTGTTTCCCAAACAACTAAATCTTTATTTTGCTAATGGTCATTATATGGTTAATCATCAGTAGTAAAATCTCTGGAGTTTCCTTTTTTTTTCTTTTTTGTTTTCTACACAGCATTAGTAGTAAGAAATATATAAGGGACTCTGCAGAAAGCAATACAAAGGAGTTATATACACAGGCACCTTCTGTGGAGCAAGAACAGAACCTCATCTAGGGAGGAAGAGAGGCAGGAAGAAAGGCAGGCAGGCAGGAAGGAAGGCAGACAGGAAAAAAGGAAGGGAAGAAGGAAGGCAGGAAGGCAGGAAAGCAGACAGGAAGGAAGGCAGAAAGGAAAGAAGGAAGGGAAGAAGGTAGGCAGGAAGGCAGGAAAGCAGGCAGGAAGGAAGGCAAGAAGGATGGCAGGAAGGAAAGCAGGAAGGAAGGAAGGAAGGAAGGAAGGAAGGAAGGAAGGAAGGAAGGAAGGAAGGAAGGAAGGAAGCAAGGAAGGAAAGGAAAGGAAGGAGCTATCTACAAACCAGAAGACCATGTGAATACAATATTAGCTCAGACTCGGTTTAGCTGCAGCCTTTCACAAGGTAAGGCTTAGCCAACTTATGGATACATATATATTTTAATATAGATAATTATATATAGAGAGATTTATTATCTTTAAAAATAATGTGAACTACCTGTAGTTCCTAGACTAAATTTTTCAAGAGGCAGTGTGTACCTTTCTGAAGCTTCATTTCAGGAAGTCTATTAAAAATGGGATATAAAAGACTAGCAGACCCAAGATCACCTATCCACCTCCAACATCTCCCCTCTGCATGCTGGGTTTTTTTCTACCACCCACAGGGGCAGCAACACCTTGAGTCCCCTGGATTGCTACCTATGGTGTTGCTGTAGTTGCAACCACTACACTGGCTGGATTATAGAGTTAGTAGTAGCTGTTGAGTATCAATAGCAGTAATGCTGCACTACATTGTGGAAGCCTGCCTGCAGTATGAGGAATTAGTCTGGATGTGCATGCAGAGCTTTGTTGTTTCATCTAAAAGAAGGTTTCTTGGTCAAAGTGCTTCTTCCCCTGCCAACCTCACCATGTTGTTCAAAACATCTCCTTTCTCTAAGGAAAAGGTGATGCTTCTCACCCCACACCAAACCCACAGCAGCCAGCCAGTCATCCACCCATCCATCCATCCATCCACCCATCCATCCATCCATCCATCCATCCATCCATCCATCCATCCACCCATCCATCCATCCATCCATCCATCCATCCATCCATCCTCTTTTATTTTCAGGGCACAACCCCTCCCTCTCCCACAGCCAGAGTTCTGAGGGCTACTGTGACTGACAAAAATTAAACCTGACCATTTGAGGAGATGCTTTTGCCCCATTTTGTGCCAGATCTCCAGCTGGGCTATTTCCACCTCACACTCTTCACAGCAGGCAAGTAGGCAGGCAGCAGAGTGCTCAAGGGCCCAGCTCAAGCTGGAGACATTTGCTGAACACACCTTGAACACTCAATGAAACCAGTGGTGCCTCCTCTGCTCCCTTTGTGCAGCCTGTTTGCACCTTGGGGTCCACTCCCAAAGGCAAAGTCAAAGCGAGACCTCTGAGAGGATTTTCTGTTGATAACACTTCCTGAGGGACCAGGTCCCTTCCATATGCGATGTCATTTTGCTCTCAGCCCAACTGTCCCCAGGCTTCATCAGCTAGACCATCCTTTCTGTTCAGACACAGACATCACTCAACACACTCCTTCCAGTAAGGGTTTCTAGGGGTCTCTTCCCAAGTCACTGGTGACACCCTGAGATGAGGTCATACTACTTCAGGTACCACTCCAGGTGGTGAGGAGTCAGCTTTGCATGAAGGAAGTGGCTGAGATGCAGGAAAGACCTGAAATACAGCAATGTGAGCAAGAGGATCTCCCACTCGGACAGAAAACCTGGTGGTGTGAGATGGCTTGGCGGGCAGAAGGGATGTTTCTGGTTTGGGCTCTGTTTTTGCACGTGCTCAAGTATCCCTCACAGCCTGCAACATCTCCTTGCAACCTGCCAAGCCAGGATCCAGCCCAGGTGGCTTGGCATGGTTCCACCAGCACAAAGGGCAAAGGAAGAAACATTCTCCAGTACCAGCACTGACATCTCACCAAGAGCCTAACACACACCCTCGACAGAAGCCATATTTTACCACACCCCCTCAACAGAAGCCATCTTCTGAGTACAGCACAAAAACATCTATTGAGCACAGCGTGGGAAGAAACAGGCTGCTCCCCATGGTAATTCTGATTTTTTGATAGGGGAGCTTAATAATGGGTACTTTAAGAGAAGGACACCCTGATGGGAGAGGGCCAGAGGATGAAGGATGGGGCAGTATTTAAAGGCATACCTGTCACCAGGCCAGGCAGACACAGCCTTGAGGAAGCCTGCATTGCCCTCTGCAACTTTGCTTACAAAACAGTAAACCTGACTGATATTTCATGGTGACCTCAGAAGCAACCTCAGCTATCCAAGCAGCAAGAGTCCTTCTCTGTCTCATCCAGATGTCATTCCAGAGCACACACAACAGCTAGAAGATGACCTCTATGGTGCACAATATCAATTCTTGGCTCTATGCTGCATAGGGATGGTGTGGACAACTCAGTCACTTCAGTCCCTGCATCACCACGGAGTGTTGGTTCATCATCTTACTGATGTACCTGGGCCTTGCTTTACCCTTGCTGCTCCACAGTTGGGCGTGCAAGCACAACAGAAGGGAATGCTCCTTTCTGTTGCATCTGGGTAAGGGTTTTGTGCCTGCAGGGGTTACAGGATCAGCTCATTATTCAATTCCCTTGGCAGGTCCTGTCCAGCTCTACAGGACTCAAAGCACAAAACCCAACAGCAGGGAAAACATGAGAAGCACCCCACCATGCTGGGAAGAAGGGGTCCAAAAATGGTTTGAGAGCGCTATGAAATGAACTAAAGATTCATCTTTGCTGGCTGCTCCTGAGGGTTTTGTGACTGCTGAGGAAAAAGGGTGTGATTTGCTCTGGTTGACCTGGTTGATGCATTCTATGGTCTGCTGCAAAGTGCAGCCTTTGGCTTCACCACAACTTATTTTTGCTTATCCTGGGCAGGGCTATGCAGGAGCAAGGAAATCAGAGGGAGCACAAGACTGAAGAGTCTATGGGAGCAGAGAGAAACCGAAACAGCGGAACACTTCTGCAGGCATTGCTGAAGGTTATATTGACCCAGAAAGGCAGGGAGTGCTGGATACACTGGATGATTTACCACTGGAAGTCTGCTTTCATAGGGCATGCACTCTATTTCAGAGCTTATTTCATGAGCCAAAAACTCCTCGTGACAGACCATTCACACTGGGGTGGTTACTGGGCTTGCAAAACACAAGTTCATCCCTTCCACACTTAATCTCCCTTTTTGTAGAGTCAGTTCTTCCACTCACAGGTATGTTGAGCAGATGGCACCTTCTGAACTGCTCCGTTGCACCTGTTTCCTTTTTAGCCATTTAAATGCTCTCCCAGCACTCTGGGATTGCCAGCCACAGCAGGAAGTTGTGGAGATGCTACCTTCAGAAAGTCAGCTTCTGGTCACTTGCACTGGGGTTCATCAAAAGCTCTTTCTGCGAAGTAAACAGACTTGGGTCCCTCACCCATCTGTGTTCCCTGCCCATCACTGGGCCAGGCATCACCTGGAGCATGAACCTGCATATGGCAAATGCTTCTGGGGCCTCTGCTTTGCATCCTGCCACTTATTTCAGCTCTTCAGTACAGCACCCAGACCCTGCCCAGGTTCCTACCACCACATGGAGCAGTTTAAAGGGGGTCTTGGGGCCACAATGGCACCTAATGGGTTCTGCACACCTCTGGCAGCACCTGCAGGGCCACCTCTGCCACTGCTTGCTGTTAGGGGCAAAACCATGGACATGTACAGACCACACTCAGCGGCACCCCAGCATCCTGTGTAACCCTCAGCAGTGCCACTGGTCCCTGCCATGGGTTGACAAGGGGTTGCCATGCATCTCAGAAGGTGCTACCACCACTTGCTGCTGGAGCTGGGGGACTCTACCATTGCATCCCCCCCACCTCTGAGCCGTGTGGGGCAGAACAAAAGTGGGGCTGGTGGGACCTGGGGCTAGGTCCCAGCAGCATCCTGGCATGGCCAGGACAACCTCTGCCCAGTGCATGGACCATTAGTGTGGAAGAGGTTTGTCAACCTGTTTCTTGTAAGACTACAACTTCTACCAAACACAGCCAAACCCTGCTCGAGCACCAGACACAGAGACCTGAGATGAGCAAAAAATGAAGGCAACTGCATCTGTTGCTTGAGGGACATGCTCTTCCCTTTGTCTCTTCCCAATAATGGGCATTCTGCACAAAACGCCATCTGTCCTTCCAAGACTCCTTGGCAAACTGTGGCATCCCCTGAGGTAAGCTGGCGCACCATCAGCAAGGGAGCTCACTGCTCTTGCTGACACCCTGGGCTTGCTCCCTTAAGTCTCCTGAGCATTGCAAAATGATTCCACTAGTCCTGGTTTTGGAGATGGAGAGAGTATCCCAGCAACAGCTGTGGCCACCCACCCTAAGCAGAGACCCAGGGATGTTGTGGTCTCTGAGCTGCTGAGTTGGGAAGCCTTTCCCATGCCTCCATCAGGCAGAGACCTTGCAAGTAATACTTCACCGGCAGCAGCCCACCAGAGGACAGCCAGGAAAAGGGCTGGAGGCAGCTGAGGATGGCTGCAGAGCCAGGACAGGTCTGTTGGCTCACCAGCCTCATAGTGTGGCTGCTACAAGCACTGCCTGGTGAAATGGAAGCTGCTCTCCTTCAGCTTCCTCCTCACAATATGGCTTTAGTGATGGACTTGTGTCTGAAAAGGGTACTGAGGAACAAGCTGGCAAGATGGGTTCTTTTGGTTTTGTAGGCTTTTTTTGGTTTGGTTTTCTGGTTTTTTACTGTCAGAACTTTTATTTAAAAAAAAAAAAAAGAAAAAAGGCAACTGCTAGATAGAAAACACAGCAGGAGGAGAAAGGTTGCTTTGAACCTCTCTGGTATGGCTATTAACTGTCAACCTGACACACCATTGGAAGAGTTTTCCAAAGGCATGGAGGAGTCCTGTGGCTAGCAATAAAGCTGCATTGGTGCCCCTTGATAATGCCATGTCAGGTCTTCGCTAATCATTATTTCTAAGGTTGCATTTATAAAACCAGCTAAAATGCCTGTCTACTATCTTTTGAGGGCACCACCTGTTTCTCCTGTACTCTAACATTTTACACGTAGGCACTGGGGGAATAAACAACCCTCAAAAAGTAAAGATAGCCAAGCAGAGGGAAAAAAACAGCATGGGGAAATGCTTGAGTCTCCAGCATTAAAGGCTTCTGAGGACAGGCTCAACACTCACTCATCAGGTGACAGGTATAGCTTAACCTGCCTAAGGGCAGAAGAAGTCTCTAGCTGATGTCTCCAAGCCCCTGTTCAGTCCTGTTAGTCCGTACCAAGTAGACATTGCCAAGATCTCATCTTGCCATGACCCAGGATATGTTTAATATCAATATCCTGAATGGCTGCTCAGTATTCTGCCTGAGTTTGCCTTTTGTGCAGGAGCACACATAGAGCTCTTCAGACATCTAGCTAGGAGTCAGCCTACATCTTCCCCACAAACCATCAAAAGCCTGTCTTCTTCTATAGTGCCCCTGAAAAAAAAAACCAGGGGAGTAGCAAACCAGAGAAACATTCACCCTAGCACCTCACAATGGAAACCTTCCTGCAGCCCTGTGTCTTCTTGACCAAGCTATTGGCAGGCTGGTAAAGACCAAGAAAATCCCTCACTCCGAAGATGGAGAATCACTGCATCTCTGAAACATTCCCTGCTGGTTCTCGTCAGCGGCTTGCACAGGTTGGGCATTCATCAAGCCTCTGGCTTCTAACATCTGCTACCAGTAGCCCAAAGAATGACCTGGTTTAGAGGTGGATTAGTTTGGAATAAGCCATGGGCTAAAAAAAGGAACCGGGCCAGATCTTCCTAAACTGTCAGTCTATGTTCAGTAAACTGTGATTCTGCTCCCAATAAACTGTAAATCTACTCTCAATAAATTGTGACTCTGTTCTCAACAAACTGTGAATCTATTCCCAACAAACCGAGGATTTATTCTCAACGAACTGTGAATCAATTTTCAATAAACTTTTGAGTTTAATCTTAATAAACTGTGAACTTATTCTCAATGAATTGTGAACCAATCTATTCCCTATGAACTGCGAGTCTAATTCTCAATGAACTGCAAATTTATTCTCAACGAAACGTGTATCTATTCTCGATGAATCGAAAAACCTATCCTCAAGTAAGATGTGGATCTATTCTCAATAAAAATGCTAATCTATTCCAAATAAACTGTGTATCTATTCCAAATAGTGTATCTACTCTCAGTAAACTGAGAATCTATTTCCAAGAAACTGTGAAATCTATTCCCAACAAAGCATCTATCTACTCTCAATGAACTGTGAATCTATTGCCAATGAACTGTGAATCTATTGCCAATGAACTGTGGATCTACTCTTAATAAAGTGTGGATCTATTCCCAATAAACTGAGACTCTATTCTAAATAAACTGAGAATCCATTCCAAATAAACTGGGAATGTATTCTCAATAAACTGTCAGAAGGAGGAAATAAATCATTGCATTTGAAGAACCTGCTGGGCTCCTGACACACTGCTTGGGCTTTCCAGCAGCAAGTTGAGATGGAAGAAGGGCCCAGGGAGCCAAGATTTGCTGTTCTACCCAAAGGATCCTTCTTCTTGCAGAAACTGCATTAGGTGCACAGCCACAGATGGGGAAAAGCATTGTCAAAAATACCAATAATTAAAAAAAAAACAACAAACAAGCCACCAACTCTCTGTGGGCTTTTGAGCTGTGTGGTAGCCGAGGATGGTGTGGGACACAGCCCATCAGCAGGACATTTTGCTGCTGATGTCCAACAAGTTTTCAGATGGTTGTGAAAAGTGAGCAAGGGAAAGGTTAAAAATCTGTAAATAAAGCTTGGCAAGCCCAGCAACATAAAGCCAGAGACTGGTTTGTCCCTATCACTTATGTTCAGCTGGACAGCAGGTTTGACAAAAGTGACAAAGCCAAACCAGTCCTTCTTTTTAACCAGTTCTTATTTTTAACCAGTCCTTTTTTTAAACCATCTTGTTCTATCCTGGTGGCAACAGACTTTCAGCAGCTGAAGATTTATGGGATGCTGGTTTGATGCTTAAGGCAGCTGCACATTCCAGACATGCCACCGCATCCTCCTACAAGCACAGCCAAGGAGCTCCCACCTAGGTCTGAGGCAATGTGTGGCAGCCAAAAAATGAGACCTTCTTTTTTTGTTTTTCTTCTTGATTTGAAGGCTGTTCAACTAACTGTATTTGTGACCTCAGTCATCAAAAGCAGTAAAAAAATCACTCATCTTGCAAAGGGCTTGGAGTATTGTGGAGTTATTCAGAAAATCTGTGGGGTGTTTCAGAAAAAAACCTCTGTTGTTTCATGCTCAATAAACTGTGAATAAATAGTGAATCTATTCTCAATAAACTATGAATTTATTATTCCCAGTAACTGTGAACCTATTCTTAACAAACTAAGACCCCATTTTCAATAAAATGTGAAACTTTTAAATAAATAAACTGTTGATTTTCTGAATGGTCCTAAATCCCCCAGAAATTTCTATTATTTGAAGAATAAATGTTTAGTTCATCATTAAATAAAGGGGTTTTTCAATCCCTGCTATCAAGCCTTGGCTGCCACGGCTAGAACTGCTTTGCCAAGATGAAACAGCACACGCCTATTTATATATATATATATATATATATTTTTTTTTTTTAAAAATTTTTTTTTGGTCTAGGCTTTTAAAAACCAGTTGCAGATCAAGAAAGTCTGCGAATATGAAAAACAGAAAATGGATCTGTACCTATGATGGTGTTTCCACACTTCTCAGACACAAGACATCTAAGTACGACTCTCACCAATTGTTTATGTCAAATATTCTGCTGGATAATGCTAAAATAAGGATTCAGCCCTACAAAACATATGGAAATTTTTTTTCTTCTAGCTACCTGATGACCAAGGTACATTTTGCCATCACGCAGACACACACATCTGTTAATTAGAGATCTATTTCCACTCATTTTTAAGAACCCAAGTGCCCAAAGCAGGCTGTGTTAGTGCAGCTGTCAGATCTTGTGGCAGCAAATATTGTGCATTCCAGGCAGTTTTTATATACAAGCCATAAAAGACTGAACAGATCAGTTGTGGGTGAGTGCCACTAACATTCTGCTTCGCTTTGTAAGGGCTTTTTATGAGCATCCACTATTTCTGCTGTTCCCAGAGGCCAGCCCAAGTGAAGCTGTTGGTGTCCCGATGACAGGTACACTTTCCCCGAGTGTTTCTTCACTGAGCACAACAGAGAATGCCCAAGTGACTTGCCCAGGTGAGTGCCAGTGCTGGCACCATCAACCCCACACTCTGTCCTCCAAAGCAGCCAGTAACTGCACGGGGCACAGCCCATGAGGCAATCCTTGAGGACGCTGAGAACCACTGATTACCATTTCAATGCTTCAGATCTACAACGGGGCTGCTGCACCTGCTCATGGACAACAGGATGGTATCAAGACTCACTCTACTCCATCTGCAACTGATCTAGGCACCCATGACAAATCAAAAATGCTGATTTGCAGAGAATCAGCAAAGAGCTCAGGACGAGAAGGACTGCAATGGAGCCTCCTCCAACTCTTGGTGCTGATGACAACATGTTGATTCAAGAGAATCAAATGGGTTTTAAATTCAGCTGTCCTGATGTTTAAAGCATTTTCCTTTCATGCAACTCAGCACAATCAGTGAACCTGTGCTGATACCTGCCAACAGCCTGTCCTACATCTGCAATCAAACAGTTTCCATGTCCCACATCTTACCAGACCCAGCAGTTCCCTACAGCACCATTTAGTGTCTCTTCAGCCCTAGGAGATTCCCTTGCTGGTGTGGACTTTCACATCAGAATCCAGTAGCTACCTTCACTTTAGAAATCCCCAGAGCTGAATTAGCTGTCTTATAAAAAGGAAAGATGGTTTGGAAGTATTATCTACCATGGCCAAACTGTCCCTCCAATGCTTTCCAGGGTGAAACCACACCTTGTGCTAGCCAAGCGCAACAGATTTTCATGAGCCACAGTAGGAAGGATATTTTAAGCACTGAGTAAAATGATGACTACTTTGTACTATTTATTGTGTGCATGCAGGGAAGAAGCACTTTGTTAGCAACACTTCTGCCATGTGCCAAGTACCTCTGTCATCTTGATGGTATGACTTAGAACTCCATCACATCTGAAGCAGCTCACATACTACTTCAGACTTGAAAATCATCACTACAGTCACTGAAGCAAAATACAGCATCCATTTCAGGCTGCAGACTAGAACTGCAATTTCTTAATTTCTTCTTCTTTGGTTTTGTTTTCTTCCTGGCAGACCTCACTCTTGAAATTGAAGCCTCCTGAAGACAATGAAATAGTCCATCTGCTGAGATGGTTAATTTCCCTGACAACCTCACTTCCATTAGCAAACATTCTTCTCAGCAACAAAAGGAACTCCAGCTTTGTTGCTGTTACCTGTCAGTCTCTGCCACAATTTCCATAGGTGCTCTGGCTGAGGACACATTTCATGCCTCACTCTCAAACTACCACCTACTGAAGCTGGAAGGTCTTTACCATTGAATTCTCAGCTAGGTTAGCTTTTTTTTGTTTGTTTGTTTGTTTATAAGAATGTATCTGAGCAGCCGCGGGCAGGAAGTGATCCTAGCTAGCAATGGTGCACTCTGTTCTCCTGAAGGGCTCTCATGGTGGAGGAGCTTCCCTCTGCCAGAGCCATGCTCCTTGACAACCACCAAAAATGGGAATCCCAGAAAGGTTCACTTTTGAGAAGAACTCGTCTTTGACCAAGCCAGTGGACCAAACTAGACAGAACACTGCAGAATGTAACAAGGAACAGTCTATCAAGACATGCAATGAATTTGCTCCAAGTGACATCACTCTGACCTGGCAGTGGTGTGCTGCACGTGGTCTGATCAAAGTCCTGAGCTTTGCAAGACAGAAAAGCCACTAACTCAAGACCCCAGATTCACTGTAATGTGCACAGCTCAGAATTAGTCCTGCAAAAAGACTTGGTGGCATGACAAAGCCACCAGCCAACAATAAAACCTTTAGTTTCTGACAGACTAGGACTACTTGATTTCCAAATTTTCTGTAACTCCTGAAAGACTGCAAGGTGTTTTAATAATCCAGAGTGGTTAGAACAGCAGCATTTAGAGGGCCCCAATCAGAGCAGACATCCCACTATGGTAAACTTTCTGAAGGTTGGTACCTGAGACCTTAGACCTTGAAACTTTCAGCAGCATGCTGCTGAGTCTCAAGCCCTCCAGCAGCAATATCATTTTAAGAAGCTCACTCATGAAGACATGGCAATCAAGATTTTTCACACTAGGAAAACCTGAGATGAGATCATAACTCTAGGTGCTCACCAGAGGTTAAGGGAACCAACCCACACACACTGGAAGGAGAACTGATGCTCAGGTTGATGAGACTGGAGCCTGATGGTCTGCCATGACCGAGAAGCCTTCAGTGGGCCTTGTATCTCACTTTAAGATGCACTCCAAATACTGTTGAGAGCTCAGTTTTTTTCCTTTACCCTTTTTTCTCCCTTAAACTGGATGTTGCTTGATGGTCTGCTCTTAGTGTGCAAACTGTCATAGATAAACCTGACATTCTTGGTGCTACTTCTTCATGCCAAACACTAAGAGACCAATAGCAACAAGCAAAATGTAAAGTGGATTGAAGTATCAGGTGCTTACATTGAGAACATTCTACTTTGGTGCTAAGCCTGGTGTTCTGACTCAACTGGCTTGATTTTTGGGTTTGTTTCAACCAGTTCCTTTTTTCATGGCTTTACTGAAGTGCTGCTCTGTGTGTAATAAACTTTTTCTATCGCTTTATATGCAGGTTGGATTTCCAAATGGAGTTCCAGCTGGGGTTGAGACAGACATCTCTATCTTGTACTAGGTTTCTTCTGCTGAACATCTGACCTTATCTCCTGCTGAACATCTGACCTTATTTCCTGCTGAACATCTGACCTTATCTCCTGCTGAACATCTGACCTTATTTTCTCCTGTGGATCTAACCTTATCTTGTCCTGTCAGAAAGTACCCAATGAAGCCTAGCTGAAATCCAGAGTACATCTGAAATATAACTCTATCAGATCTCGATTCCTTACTTCTGCTGTGCCAAGAGCAGTCCCTCAGAAGAAGCTGGCACTGAATAGAGGGTACAGGTGACATCTCACAGGTTTCAGTTCTGAAAACAAACCCAAATAAGACTTTGAGGTAAGCCAGAGGAATGCATCTTGCTGTTGGTTACAAAGTGCTAGTGTCCTGCTGAGGAATCAGACCCGACAAGCACAGTTAGGGGCTGCTCAAGTATACTTTGCATCTCAATGTGGTTATGTTGCAGGAAAAGAGTCTGTTTGAAAGCAGGGTTTGCCACACATTAAAAATCTGGGATGAACACCAAAAAAGGACCCAAAAAATGGTATGGAAGGGATAACATTGCAGCACCTAAGGGTGGCAATTGAGGAGGATGCCTTTCCACCCTGTGTTCTTCTGAAAGTATCAGTGGAAATGTCTCTTACCTGACAGTTAACAATGTGTCATTTCAATGCCATGCAGCTGCAAGAAGCAATGTGAGTGACAAGCGAGATCTAAATGCACCAAGAGTTAGCTGAATTCAATGTCTTGTGTTGGAAGAACAAAATGGGAGCAGATGAGGAAAGATGGGAGTTGGAGGAGTGAAGATGTACCTGTTTTAAGGTAAAGTGGTAATAAATAGTGTCTTCAGTGTCCCTGACTGGCTCTACTATGCTGAGAGAACATATACTTCTTAAGAGTTCTTCCAGTTTTCTTTGTCCTCTGATTCAGAGCTTTTCTCCCCCTTCCCCACTCATGATGTTTACATGGCCTTTAATTCTGAAGTTCTTCCATTCCTGTGTTTATTTCAGACATCCTGATGCATACCCAGTAAAGGCAGTGCAAGACTGTGCACTTCGCTTCTTCCCTGAGTAAATGGTTAAAAAAAAAAGAACCTAAAGGCTTCCTTTCTGCTAGTTCTGACTCAGAGACAGTAGTTCCACTCTTGTGTGAACAACTGGTGTCTACACAAAGTCTTTACTTGAGTCTTCTGTGACCAGAAAAATACATTGCAATCAAGGAGAGGAGAAGAGAAGATCCCCAAGTCTGCTTCTCAAGCCTCAGAACATATGGGCAGAACACAGTCGTGGTTTAAGTAAGTTTCCAAAGCAGTGAGGACCTTTAAATTTAAACATCGATGATGTTGCTTACTTCTAAAAGAGAATCCGTTCCTAAGTAAGTTCTCTTAGTGTCCCAAGACTAAAACCACAGCAAGGGCTTCTTCAGGTGAGATGACTTCTCTTACACTTGCGCAGACTACGAACAAGCTTCCCAACGGTGCAAAGACAAAATACAGAAACATGAAGTGGATACTTGGAAAGCTCAGGAAAAAAGGTCAACTTTTCTTCTACAGCCTAACTGCACTGATTACTGTCTCTCTTTATTCCACTATCTCCAGTTTTATGCCATCCATTGAATTCTGGGGATACCTACATGGGTCTGTGGATCTTTCCAACAATGTCCAACTGTGCTCACCAGGCTCAGAAGGTTTTAAAAAATAAATGGAAAATGTAAAAATTAAATGGAAGCTCCCATTATAGCCAGGTGTAAGCAAGGACTAAAAAGACAGAAGTTCTTTGCAAAACAGGTGGTACCTTTATAGCCATTGTGTAGAAACTGAGTGGATGATCTGTCAGGAATTCACAGTTCTGAGGATATACCCCTGGGCTTTGGCATCTTCCATTTTCAGGTGTAAAATGAGCTTGTTTCTTTTTTTATTAAAAAAAAAACCCAAACAAAAAAGCCAACAATTCATACTGTGGCTAAAAAGCAATTCTGCAAATGCTGCTAACTCAGCCATATGGTGAAGACAACAATGACTTGGTAGGAAAGCAGGTGAAGTATCAAAGAAGGTCCTTTTGAACAGCATTTATTTGCAATCACTAGCTTTAAATGGGAAACTATTTGCAGGCACAGAGGCTAGAGAACTCAAATAAAGAAATCTATTGGAAGGTCCTTATCAAATAGTTCAAATCTTTTATTAAATATTTTATTCAGTTTCATTATCACAGTTTAACGTACTTTTAGCATGTTATACACATGACTTAACATGTGCACTTACTTAAAAATATCAGAGGTTTTTGGGGAAAGCATGACATTCTATCAATGTGCTTACTTCAACTACACACATCTAAGAAGGCAGTAGCTCTGTTATACCATTGATGGAGATAAACTATTGTAAGGCATGTTTACACCAAGCTTTGGAGAGAATCAAGCCAAACACTGGGTCAAACTTCAGTGGAATGCTGTGTGAGAACAAAAGTTGAACAATTAGGGTCTAGGAAGAAAGATAACAGCAAGCAAGTTGTGTTAAACTGTCAACAGCTACCAGTTATGAAAAGTAAGCACTGCTGAGAAAGAAGGGGCTTGTAGCATCCAGGTCAGCAGGATCTGTCTTTTTTTTTTTTTTCAGATGTGACTGAAAATCACACCTTCTGGTGCAATGTGAAAGAAAGAGGCTGAAAGCTAGCAAGAGAGTTGGAAAACTATCATCTGAGAAATGTCACCTTGGTTTATGACTTAAGATGGGAACGCACACAAAAAAGTCCCTGCAAGCCATTGCCCTCCAATGTGTGTTTGTATTTGCACACACGTGCAAATATCTGCTTCTTTTGCTTTTGTCATAGCCTCAACCACTGATTAAAGTGTAGCAGTGTTGGGGGAGAAATTAAGGTATCAGTGGTAGGGATTGAAAAGAGTAGATTAGACTTGGGTAGTTGGCCTGTACAGGTTTTTCCCCAGTAGAGTACAGTGTGAGTTTGCTGGTAAATGCTAACAGTCGAGACCCAGGAACTCCAACAGAATTCTTTGGAAGAACTCAATAAACAGTTAGCTGTTTGCAGCTGGTTTTCCATGTCACTGAAGGCCCTAGGTGACAAAGATGTGCCTGCCCCAGGAACATCATGCAAGCCCAAGAGTGCAGTGGGTCCGTATGGGGACTCCTACACTGGCACAGTGCAAATGTCAAGGCTGCCGTTTTCAGCTTAAGTGTGGAGATCTCAGGGCAAGTCCTCCTAGGTTTCTGCCTTAGCAGCATTAGCGGGGGAATGTAAAATACACACTCATCTCAGAAACTTCTCCAAAGCTGTTGATTCAGTAGAAAATAGTGAGTCTAGAAATGACCAGAATAGTTCTTAGGTGAGAGTATGAACCTCACTGTGCCTTTTTATTGGAGACTTCAGGGGAGGAGGAAAGTGACTCCTTCACAGCCCAAATGCACTCCTCCACAGCTCACAGTATTCTGAAGTGCCTTAGCATCCTGGCAGCTGTAGGTGACAGTTCTGCAACAGGTACAAGTAAGGAGAATGGCATAAGTATCAAAAACCATGGCAGAGGTACCCAGGAGCTTCTACAGCCTACCAAAGCGCAGCAAACAAACAATGGGTAAGGTATGGAGTCCAACACACAAGCTGCACAGTTCTGTTTCCTTGGAAAGTCAGGATTGCGAACTCCAGGGTTAAGTTTCAAGAGCAGCATTTGGCTTCACCGCATCAACTCTGGCAACATCTCAAGTCCACCACTCCAGGACTTGAAGTCCACCATCCTACGAGCACTGCGTTTTCTGCTCTCACAAAACCTGATCTCACTGAACCAACCACAGGCTAGCAGACCCATGTCCTGCAACCCATATGACCATGGCAGACCTTAAAGAAAAATGCTCCAGCAACATAGTTTGGCCACCACTCGATATTCAGCCTCTGCGTTGACTGCACTATGTGAAACTCGCTCTTGGAAAGTAAAGCACACAAAGATATATCAACAGTATCCATGGCTGAAATAATGACACCATCGAGCCTGAAAGCAAATGGAATTTAATGAAAGTAGTCTTAGAGGAGAGGTAGCCGTATTAGACTTAGCATTCAAAAAAAAACCAAAACCCAAGGGAGTGCACTCAAGAGAGTCAACATATATTAGTCTCCTGCAGACCCATCAGGTTTTTGTTTTGCCTACATTTTTCTTGCCAAATGTACACACCCAGGTGCACACACGCACGCGCACACGCACACACACACACACACACATATATACATCTTCTCTTCTAATTCCCCTTTGCTGCCGTAACTTTGCCATGCTGAGGATGAAGGCCAGCTTTCCTTTCATCCTTTCTTAGCTGTCCCCATGTCTACAACTACTGCCTTCAGCCTGCTCAACATCTGCCCTCAGTCTGTTCCATACAGTAGCTAAACAAGGCAGTGGAAATTAAAACAGCCTCAAGATCCCACTCCAAAAGACAGCACCCAAACTACAAGGCATTCCCTCCTCCTGATCTGAGTTACTTCTCTTTTGGGTTTCTACCTGACACAACCTGCAGAGTGATGATCTTCAGCCTGGAACTATAAAGGCAGCTTTCATGCCAAGAGTCAAGATCAAAGCTGGAATTTCAACATCACAAGTCCACATACTTCTCTACCAGTCCCTTGCTCCTGTGCCTCTTTCCAACAACGCTCACCATTTGAACTTCAAAAGTCATGCACCAATGTTACAAAGTAGAAACTCAAACTACCAAGAAGTCTCTTACTCATGACTTTGGGATACTGTATTAGTATAAAAAGAGCATTCAGTCATCTTAAATAAATATATTCTATTTCTGAAATCACAGCACATTCAAGGGGTAGTTACTGCCATAAGCAGAGCATTAAGTGATCTCCATAGATGTTTTTAGAATCATAGAACGATAGAATCATTTTAGGTTGATCTTTAGACCTTTTAAGATCATAGAATTTGGATTGATTTGGTCTAAATTCTGAACAATAACCTACTGCGGGGATAAGAATCTGCATCTCAAATGTTCTGCAGAACATTTTGCCCATACTTGCATACAGTACTAGAACAATTAAGAAGACATTACAGTAATTTTTCTCCTAGCTGCTTAGATCTGTAGCTTCAGCTACAACAATGTGTTTTGTATACCTCAAAACTACGTATGAAATAGCAAAGGTCACGAAATAAATAAAAGCCAAGGATAACTGGGACAGTACTGCATGTTACACTTGAGACAAGATTCCCCCCTCCCATGGAGAAGTCACAGAGGACAACTAAGGTAAATGCTTTTCTTTTTTTTTTTTTTTTTCTTTTTTTTTTTTTTTTAAAGAAAGATTTATACACAGGTTCAGATCCAGAAAATAATGTGAAATGCATAAATATTGATAGCTTTAGCTAAGTTAAAATGGGTTCAGTAAAGTATGATACAACATATTCAGAATAAACAAAGCAGAAAAGCGTCATATTTTGGTTTGCTTGAGATATACATAAGGTGCAACAATTTCTTCTCTAGAGGCATTTGTGGACAATGTGTTAACAGGTAACAGTGTTTGCTGGTATACTGAAGTACACACAATAGCAAGAAGATTTTTCCAAAATGAAAGCAGCTGAAATTAATAAAAATTGAAACAAAACAAACAAGGAAAAACAAAACAAAACAAAACAAACCCCCCCCAACCCAACCCCAAATACAGTAAGATATTGGTCTGAATTTTGTTGTTGTTGTTGTTGTGCTAACAGACTTTGTTACCTGAAAATACTGATACCCCCTTTTCTAGTAGATTCAGGGAAAAAATTCTAGCTACTGAAATCAAGACATCACTCAGAGAACCAACAAAGGCAAATGCCTAGTGAACTATAAAGCTTTGCAGGATTTCTGCTACTCTCAGTGCCTAATCGCTTAAAAATTAAGCATATCTACAAAAAAGTTTAATAAGTATCTGAAAACAGTCATATCCAGTAAACTGACCCAAACCCTACCCCCTCTCTAAGGGAAAGTCAAGGAAAAGCAGATCAAGTAAGATATTAATTCATATAGAAAAAAGTAATTTTCTGTTTCTTTTTTAAAAAAGGTACCATTAATATACAGAAATATCTCCAGGAACAATATTGAAATTTAAATTGAGGAAGGATGGGGTGCTCTTGACAAAAATATATCTACTCTAAAGGCTTCTAGAGAAATAAGTTAGTACCACTGTCAAGGTGAACAGCCTGCACTGGAACAATATTTGGATTTCAGCTAATTATAAAGTGGTCCAAAACTCCAACAGCCACCTTGCTGTGACCCAGCAGTTTTTTTTTAAGTTTCTTCCTGTCTTGTTAAAATAACTTATAAAACTTTTAATAAAATCTTATTAAAAATACTGCCATAGGCTGCAATGGCATTCTAGGGGCATATATTATATATTGATATATACTCATATATATTCATATATATATTCATACCTATCGAGAGATATATATATTGATATATATTCATATATATTCATATATATTCACCTGAATTTTTAAAAAGCCTTTTCACTGACTCATGAATTTTGTTGTTCTTGTGTTGTTGCTCCCTTCCTCCAACGGTGCTGCTTCAGTGACACTTCCCGAGCTACCTGCCCTTCTGCCAAACCTTCAAGCCTTTGTCCTAACCGGTGTGGTGTGTTGTCTGCTGTTTCCTGACACTGAACCGAAGACTGTCATTTAACTACAACAATGAAAGGCTAAAACTTAGCAAGCATTAAGAGACTTACTCTCCATATGGCTATTACATCAAATTAGTTACAAAATAACCCCAAAACACCTTATCAATTCATCAAGTATAAATAAGAATGCCTGACAGAATGATGTAAACTCGCATCATTTAAAGACTTAATTCAAAGAACTTGAAACTCAAGCTAATACTATCAAAAGTTCAGCCAGTATGACGAAGACTTAATAGAAAAATTATTGCTGGAGTCCAATTTGGTAAATTGTTGTGCTACAATGCAAAAAGTAGGGAAACATCTTGTGCTATAGAAGAAGTACCCTGTTGAATTTGTAGCTTTAGATCAATTACTAGCCATCGCTTTGCATCTATTGGTAGGAATCGATGCTTGGTTATACAATAGTGTTAAGTCAGCAAAAAGGTTAAGAGGCCAAGTGATACACTTGGCCTGCTCTTGGGATGTCTTTGTGAGAGCACAACACAAAAATTCAACAGAAGCAAAGAGAAACTGGCAGATGGATCTGTGTGGAAGTCTGAATTCAATCAAGCATTACTCTCTTCGGTTGTAGTTTGTCTGTATACAACTTGACACTTTACCAACACAAACTCTCAATGGCCCTTTGATGCAGATTCTGCTGTGGACTGTGCATAGTTAACTACAACAATGCCAGTTGTCTGTAAAATGGAAAAAGGATGTGTATTGGTGTGCATGTATATCCAAAGTCACGGGTTTAGGGTTTTCCAGAACGCTGAAATAATACTAAGGTCACTTTTGAAAAAATTCCTTTGCAGTATTTTTTTGTTTGTTTGTTTTACAGGAAAAGTTTCACCAAGTCGCTCAGGTATCTACGCAAAAACATCAAGGAACCCTTCAAGGCATGAAAGACAAAGTCAATTATCTGCAGCATTTGCTTGTCCATACACCACTCCTTTTGTTTGTTTGTTTTTTCTTATTTTTTTTTTTTTCTTCCTAATGCACAACATCCTGGTTATTGAAAAACTAAATTAAAAAAAAAGAGGAAAAAAAAAAGAAAGCAACAAACCCACACATAGCCTGTCAAGAATTTTTTTTTTTTTTCCCAGTAAACTCTACCACGCCGGTGGCAAATATCAAAGTGCAGAACATCTGGACCACATGGCTGCCCAAACACCGCTAACAATGGTACATCTGTCCAGGGCCTGCCTTGAGTTCTCTGGAACAGAGCTTTTTAAAGTCATTCTACAATATAAACGTAGGCATAACCTATTAATATAAACCATCTTAGAACTTAAATCTTCATGTACAAAAATGACTAAGAATATCTAATAATAACTAGTGCAGTGCGTCAGTGTTTTCATTGTTGTTTTTTGTTGTTGTTTTTAATTTTCATTTAGAATAACTAGGTATTATATGAAACTAGTTGCCATACTCTCTGGTTGGTAAAAGAGATGCTGTCTGTGTGAGCTAACAGTAAAGGCAGCCTTTTTTTTTTTCTTTTCTTTTTTTTTTGTTTCACACCAACCACCTATTCCAACAGTTTAAAAGCCTTCAATAGAAAGCAAGCTCTAGGATCATTCCACGTCTGTTCAGTAAAAGATAATTAATATCACTCTCCTACATACTGGGTTCCCGATTTGAGGACCTGGCCCAAGATGCTAAGGTCTGGCTTCCAGTGAATTCTGGGCCACTCAGAGCAATAAGCACTTGCTTGCAGTCTATAGTTTCCATCCCATGGACTGACTAGCTTCCCTTGGTAAAGACAAGGCTAGGAGATTAGGTAAAGCACAATGTTTTACAATAAAGTGGAGCTTCACTGGTCAGCGCAGGAAATAAGCACTGGAGCCTGAGACATTTCATTTGGCTGTCCATCATGTGGGAGAGGTGTGGCCCTCTGACTTCTGCAAAAGAAAAGAAAAGCCACCCATCAGTAGATAGTAGATACTGGATATAAGATATCACCCATCGTTAGATATTGGATATTGGGTATTAGATATTAGATACTATCCATCACTGGGTATTAGGAGAATTTTATTCACTGAAAGAGTGGTCAGACACTGGAATAGTTTACCCAGGTAGGCGATGGAGTCACCACCCTTGGAGGTGTTCAAGAACCACAGAACAACAGAATTGTTTTAGTTAGAAAAGATTGAGTTCAATTGTCAACCCAACACCATCATGGCAATTAAACTATGTCCCAAAGAGCCATGTCCACACCTTTCTTGAACACCTCAGAATCACAGAATGTTAGAGGTTGGAAAGGACCTTCAGAGATCATCAAGTCCAATCCCCCTGCCAAAAGCAGGATGACCTAGAGCAGGCTGCACAGGAATGCATCCAGGCAGGTTTTGAATGTCTCCAGAGAAGGAGACTCCACAACCTCTCCAGGCAGCCTGTTCCAGTACTCCATCACCCTCACTGTAAAGAAGTTTCTCCTCATGTTGAGGTAAAACCTTCTATGTTCCAGTTTGTATCCATTGTTCCTTATCTTACTGCGGCTGACTACCAAACAGAGATTGGCCCCATCCACTTGACACCCACCCCTCAGATATTTATAGACATTGATCAGATCCCCTCTCAGTCTTCTCTTCTCCAGACTAAACAGCCCTAGTCTCCACTGGACTCTGTCTAGCAGATCCCTATGTCTCTTGAACTGGGGAGCCCAGAACCGGACACAGTATTCCAGGTGTGGTCTCATCAGGGCAGAGCAGAAGGGAGAACCTCCCTAGACCTGCTGGCCACACTTGATTCACACTTGATTCTTGATTCAGCCCAGGATGCCATTTGGTCTCTTGGCACAAGGGCACATTGCTGTCCCATGGAGGACCTGCTGTCCACCAGGACTCCAAGGTTTTTCTCTGTGGAGCTGCTGTCCAGCAGGGCAACCCCTAACCTGTACTGGTGCCTGCTTTTATTCCCCACCAGGTGCTGGACCCAGGGATGGTGTCCACCACTTCCCTGGGCAGGCCATTTCAATGCCTAACCATTCTTGCAGCAAAGAAATTTTTCCTAATCTCCAATCTAAATCTCCCCTGATGTAATTTCAGGCTGTTTTATCTTATTCTATCACCTGATGTTAGGGAGAAGAGATTGACTCCCACTTCACTCCAACCTCCTTTCAGGGAGTTTAGAAAGCAATGAGGTCTCCCCTCAGCCTCTCCTATGTACATAAGACTTTGGGACATGGTTTAATGGCCACGTGGTGTTAGGTTGATGGCTGGACTTGATCTTAGAGGTCTTTTCCAACCAAAACAATTCTATGATTCTATGATTATTTGGAGGAAGGGAGGTACTTTTATCAGAGAAAAAAGGATGGGAATTGGCCTGTGATATGGTTTAACACCTGGCATTACAGCATCTGCTGCTACAGATGCCCACACACCACTGCCACAGGCTCTTTTCAGAATTACTCTTGTGAAAGGAAGACAATATCCTCAAAACAATCTGCAACACAGTGGAAAGGCAAAACCAAGATGTCATGGTATTTGAGGGCACAAACCAAAATGCGGGGCTCTAGAGTGAGTTCAGAGTGCACCAGTGCTGTTACTCATTTTGTAAAGGAGTGGCTTCAGCCCTGGAAGCAGAGAGTAGAGGTCATGTTTGGCAAAAGGAAGGTGAAAGCAGATACACGTGTCATGTTCATGCAAGCCAACGCCCAGCTTTTGAGCAGTATGGAAATGCACTCATTGGCAGAGATGCAGACTTTGGGATGACTCCAAGTTTCATGACTTAACACTTCATCAGTCCAGCACATCATCTCTTTCTTTACTACAGCAGTGTTAATTTAAAAATGATCCCCTGGTACAGGGATTAAAAAAAAAAAAACCAACAAAAAAAACCCCAAACCCACCAAAAAACCCCAACCAACCACCACCACCACCACCAACAACAAAAAACACATTAAAAAACCTGCACCAGAATTCCATGCTGGAAATCAATTATTGTGGCAGATGGATTTGAGAGAGCCCCTTTGCAGCTTGTCTTTTAAAATACACACACAAAACATGCCACCTCCTGTTACCTAATCTCACAAGTCTATTTTTATTCCTGGATGTGTCATCTGCAGTGATGAAAATCTGGGGCCCACTTCTTATTTACACCAAGACCACTTTACCTCTCTCTGGCTCAGCTGAGACCCCAGCAAAAATAGAGGTACCGACCTGCTTTGCACAGCTGGAGCGCAGTGAAGTGGCCTTGGCACGAAATGCAGCTCAAGATGCCAGCACTTAACTGGGGCACCCACAAGATAAACAAAGCTGAACAGAAGCCTTCCAATGAAAACCATGCTGCTCCTTCCAGACAACGTCTAATTACAGTTAGAAAGGAGTTCAGCTTCCATGGCCCAAGGCTATTGACATTATTTAGTGGTTACAGTCAGGACACTGAAGAAACACATCATGTAAATCTCATTTCTAGTTATGTGCAAATAAATGAATTGCAAAAGATAACAAATAGTCGACCAAGCATAAAATAGAGAAGCTTCTACTCCACGAGATTTAGGTTTCAGTTTTGACCTCCATTTGCCAAGTCTGCCAAAGACATGTCTAAGTTTCTACTGGAGATGAGACCTCCCCTCTTGTCATTCCCTTCTCTGGCCAGGAGGATGGTTATAAGCTGGAATTTGCAACTGTTGCTGGACATTTGCTGGTGTGGTGCTTTCAGTCATCATGGAAGGTGCTGCATTGTTCTAGGTGCCTGATGAGATGACAAAAGGTGGGAGGAAGAAAGACCCAAGCAGAAGGCTACGCAAAACATTAGTTCACTTCAACAGGAACACGTGTAGGACACGTGTTCTGAGAGGAACAAAGAGGGAAAACCCACAGTGAAGCAAATCCTGTCAGTCTTGCACAGCTCTGGTCAGCGTTAACAGAAATCCATGAAACCACAAGGACTTAGCGAGAGCAGGACTTAGCACAGCACTTCTCAAAGGCCACTTTGTGGCTGCTGACCACAAAAGGTGACCGAAATGAGTTCAGCCTTTTGCTGTCTTGATAGCAGACTAATTTGTTTTGCAAAATGGTAAGGAAAGGATAGGCTTTTCTGCAGTGTGAGACTGCAGTGTAAAAGCCCTTCTTACCCCAAACAATGTGGCTTATGTAAGACAACAGCTTTTGTAACAGGACTTAGCGAGCTAGGTTCACCTGACCTTCTGTCAGGCCTATGAGCTTCTAAAAAGCCTTTCAATGTTTGATGCACAGCCTGAACACGCAGGACTGACTTGGTTGATGTGGACCAGCAGATGAACAGTAAACATCTCCAATAAGCTGCAGCATCGGACACCATCACTGGATAATTAAAAGCAAAGGAAGACTTGCTTTCATTAGTCTCCTTCCATCACAGGTCTAGCATGCAGTATTTGATAACCTGACCTAGTTGGAGGTGTCCTTGTCCACTGCAGGGGGGTTGGACAAGATGACCTTTCAGGCCCTCTTCCAAGTTGAAGTATTCTGTGATTCTATGATCATGCAGAACTGATCCAAGAGCCTGAAGCAACCTGCACCTTCTCCAACTTCCATGTGTGAGACCACAGAATTACAGAATGTTAGAGGTTGGAAGGGACCTCTAGAGAGGCCAAAGCAGGCCCACCTAGGGCAGCTGGACAGCCAACTCGGAAACTAAAAGGACCAACCCAACCTAATATGACTTTGAGGGTTCGAACTAGATAATCTTTGAGGTCACTTCCAACCTAAACCATTCTATGATTCTATGATTCCATCACCCAGAGTTGTTCTGTCATATGACATTCTGCAGACACTTTGCCTCCTATGTACCAAAGTGCCAAGAGTCAAAATAACAGCTTCCTTCAGCCATGTTCATCATAAAAGCTTGGGCTGAGCAGTCTTAGGTCACTGGAATAAGGCAAGGAGCATGTAACAGCTATTATCTGAGGAATGGCATCTGAGAATCGGAAATCATCAACCATTAGGATCTCAAGGACCTGTTTATCTAAGTTTCTTTTCCTCAAGAAACTTGTTTATATCCAAAAATTGGTAGGCAAGCTTGCCAAGGAGCACCATTTCACTAACTACTGACACAGACTGCATTGTCATTTAGATGAAGACTTAACAGTGCTAAGCAAGTAGCAGAGAACAGACATTCTTAAAGAGCTGTGGAAGAGGAAACTCAAGCCAAATTAAACATTCTGCAACTCAAATGCTTTCTCAACATGCTTGCAGTCACATATTATTCACTTAGACAACAAAGAGAAAAGCAAATCATACCTGTGTACATTTTCCATGGCTGCTACTTCTGCCAGGGCAGCTAAACTAAAAAATGCAGACACTGCTGGCATATCTGACGTAATACTATGATTTTCTTCTGTCTCTGCACTTCTGGAGCATTCACTGTTGCAATCTGTTTCTGCACTTGATGTTTTTTGAAGAGAACTTTGTGGCAGCTCTTTTGGCTTCTCGTCTGCAATACAAGAAAGATAAGCTTGGAAATTTAGCTCTTAAATTCACAGCAGGCCACCAGGACACTGACTAGCCTGGTGTTAACAGAATCTGTACCTTTATCTTAACTGCAACCTCTTCTGAGCCAAGTTATTGGCAGAAGCACAGTACGAATATTTATAAAGCAGTTGACTGATCTTGATTCAACTGAGTTTGATCTTTAGGTCAAGCAATAAAATTTTTGTGTACGTTTCAGGTACAGAAGTTCTGAAAGGACTCCAGCATTGACTCTCAGGCTACAGAATTACTTCTTATGTCCTGTAGCTAGGTGCAATGTAATTTCTTTGCTGGACTGGAAAGAAATTATGAAAGGTAACTGCCTTCCATTTCTGTGTCAGGTCTCAGTTCTAGCCAGAGAAATGCCCAGGGAGACAAGACAGATTTGGACTTTCAAACAAAAAAAGAAGTTGGCCATGGAGTGGCCATAGAGAGTCCACAGACTCACTGATTTACTGATGATGGATACCCATATTTTAAAGAATGGCCTTTCTAAGCAGGTATGAAACCAATCCATCTGAAAAATACATCCCTGATAAGTTATTCCAAACATTCTCCTACTATCCCATTTTAAGAAAAATCCCATTTCCTTACCCACTGTCCCTCCTGCTGGTGAGACTCGACCATCTGCTGTTCGGACAAGATGTGTGATCTTAGTTTTCCTTGCTTTCCTTTTTTGGCTGCCAACTAAAGGCTCATGCATCATTGCTGGCTCTGGAGTGTTTAGGGCAGATATAGAAATTTTATTCTTCCAGGCAGACTCACTGGAATTTCTGTCTTCTGAAAGTATGGCTGGAAGAGGACAAAACACAGATTTATACGTAGAATAATTCAGTTACTAGCTACGCTCATTCTCCATTTTGCATCTATTTGCACAAAGCTTCCCTCATAGATACTCAGAGCATAACCTTTGGTAAGATACAATCCAAATGCTACAGGTATTTGCAGGGGAAGAGCAGTACAAACTCCTAAAGATACCCCAAGGGGTTCAAGTTTCTCGTATTTCTAAAAGCAACTGTGAGATGGGCAGTAGCACTTCAGTGGAAGCAGGGTGTCAATCTGTACAAAACATTCAGCAACAGAAGATGCCAGGAAGTACCTAAGAGACAAAATGCATTTAAGGAATCAAAGGTCCTCACGTGAGCTTCTCTCTCTACAGTCACTCTACACTGTCTCCTCAGAGCAGAGGGAACAATTCCTGTGCAAACAATGAATATTGATCTGCTGGTTGACAGTTGAACATAAGCCAGCAGTGTGCCCAGGTGGCCAAGAATGCCAATAGCATCTTGGTTTGATTCAGAAATAGTGTGGCCAGCAGGACTGCAGAAGTGACTGTGCCAGTCTGCTAGGCACTGGTGAAGCCATCCCTCGAATACTGTGCTCAATTTTGGGCCACTCACTACAAGAAGGACATTGAGGTGCTGGAGCATGTCTAGAGAAGAGCAACAAAGTTGGTGGAAGGCCTAAAGCACATGTCCTGTGAGGAGCAGCTGTGGGAACTGGATTTAGCTTGGAGAAAAGGAGGCTAAGGGCAGACCTTATAATTCTCTACAGCTACCTGAAAAGGAGGTTGGAGTGAGGTGGTATCAGTCTCTTCTCTCTAGTACCAGGTGATATAATGAGAGGAAATGGCCTGAAGTTGTGCCAGGGGTGGTTTAGGTTGGAGATTAGGAACAATTTCTTTCCTGCAAGAGTGGTCAGGTGTTGGAACAGGCTGCCCAGGGAGGTGGTGGAGTCACTGTCCCTGGAAGTGGACATGGTGCTTTGGGACATGGTTTAATTGCCGTGGTGGTGTTGGGTTGAGAACTCTTTTCCAACTAAAGTAATTCTATGATGCTCCTTTGCTCACTTTCTGGGTGGCAGGACCAGCCAAAATTACACCCACACAGCTGAAGCTGGAATGCAAACAACCACTCTTTCAGAAGATCTCAGCAGTGCCCAGGATCAGTCTCCTACCCCCAGACTTGTTTTGCCCCACAGGAGCAGCAAACCTCCCAAACCATGCACAACAGTGGAGCAGTCTGCATGGCCCTTTGCTTTCTCTCATTTCAATGCAAATTCACCAGTTATTTGTTGTTTGTTTTGTACACTTAATGAGCTTCCTATTCCAAGCTACGTCTGATATCACCTGTCTTCTGCTAGCTTCTCCAACTATTAATTGCATGAGGATGTGAACTGGGTAAAGAGAATCTGTATGCAATCTGATCTTATTAGCTGTTGCCTTTTGCTCTTTTAAGTGGGAAGTGTCTTTTAAATGTTTTTATGGCATCAGAATACAAACACAGCTAGTAAGTATCTGTAAAAACATTCAGAAATGTTCCAAACCTTAATTCACATTCTTAATTCACCTTCATTACTTTCCCTTGTAAAACATTATGGAACCTGTGTGTGCTCTTTATTTTGAAAAATAGGAGCAGTTTGAATGAGCTTTTCTCAACGTTTAGCTATAGCTGCTAGCTGTAAAATTTGGCCTTTGTAAAGAGAACAAGAGAAATCACAAGAAAAGATCAAACCTGGAACAATCCAATTAAGTAGAAGCACAAATGACTGCAAATGTGACTTTAAAGTAACTCAGCTGGGCTAAGGGTGTGATGCTCAGATAAGCTTATTGCACTGACTGAGACTGAAATCTTAATTGGAATGTGCCTAATTAAATGGGCAGCTTTCTCTCTAGATTTCTTATTTGGGAATTCATAAGTGTTGATTATGTATTAATGTAATGGTTTGGTTGTAGTCCAACACTAGCTGTT
Organism: Ramphastos sulfuratus; assembly: GCA_013399055.1. Classification (NCBI taxonomy): domain Eukaryota; kingdom Metazoa; phylum Chordata; class Aves; order Piciformes; family Ramphastidae; genus Ramphastos; species Ramphastos sulfuratus. Next base: position 58,416 of record WBNM01038358.1, read on the forward strand.
AATTCTGATTTGAGGATTTGCTCTAATTACTACTTCAACAGTACTGTTTAATTCCAGTTTGATTGAGTTTAGAATGGCTTCAGTCTTAGGAATACAAAACACTTTTTCTTTTTCACATTTAATAAAAACAGTGTGCCCTTGTGGCCAAGAAGGCCAATGGCATCCTGGCATGCATCAAGAGAGTGTGGCAAGTAGGTCAAGGGAGGTTCTCCTCCCCTTTCTATTCTGCCCTGGTGAAGCCACATCTCTAGAGTATTGTGTCTGGTTCTGGGCTCCCCTATTCGAGATGGGCAGGGAATTGCAGGAGAGGGTACAGAAAAGGGCTGCAAAGGTGCTGAGGGCATTGAACATCTCTCTTATACAGAAAGATTGAGAGAACTGGGGTATTACAGTCTGGAAAAGAGAAGACTGAGGGGAGATTTCATCAATGATGATCAATACTTAAAGGGTGGGTGTCAGGAGGATGGGACCAATCTTTTTCCAGTGGTGACAAGGGGACAAGGGGTGACAGGCAGACTTGAACATAAGAAACTTCATCTAAACATGAGGAGGAGCTTCTTTCATATAAGGGTGCTGGAGCCCTGGAACCAGCTGCCTAGAGAGCTGGTGAAGTCTGTATCTCTGAAGACATTCCAAATCTGCCTCGCTGTGTTCATGTGTGACCTTCTCTAGGTGAACCTGCCTTGAGGGGGGAGGAGGTTGGACTTATTGATCTCCAGAAGTCCCCTCTAACCCCTATTATTCTGTGATTAAGACATGATTTCAAGCAATAAACAACACGGATAGACAATAAACAAAAAGACAGACAGAAATTAGATGCAAGACAGACTTAAAGTAATTTCTTCAGTGATGTCCATCTGTTAGGAGAGACAGCAGCAGAGGTGTAACCACATTTGGTGCAGAATGAACACTCTGTGGGGCTAAGCACGCTGGCAATGCTTTAGTGGTCTTTATGGAGTTAAAAAGTGGAAGTCTAGCAAAGCAGAGCAAAGCTTCAAGTCCCCAGTGCCTAAGGAACCATTTCACCAAGGAAGTGATGCCAAACATGCTCTTGGTAGGAATTCCAGCTCTTCTGATAATGAGATGCTACTGCAATCTGGCTTGCGGAGAGAGGCAGCACAGGGAGCTGCAGCAAAGTCTGGAAATCAGCTGACAAAGCAGCAGATGGTCAAGTCAGGTGGATGGGAACAGCTGCCTGGATGAGATCTACAGCATGAATCTCTGCTGACCTAGCCCTGTTCCAGTCTTGATGGATGCTAAAGACGCAGTGACACAGAGCTGCTGGCTCCTTCTGGGCTGTGGGCCCTAGGCAACAGGGCTTTCTCAGCAGAAAAAAACCCAAACAACCAACAACAGAATAAAAAGGTCAATTCTGCTAATTTTCTGCATTTTCTGTCCTTTCTCAAACATGTGCTAAGGCTGCACAGACTGATGTGTTTGTGTGGGAGAGCTCGTGAAGGAGCAGTATCAAGCAGTCAGCTCTACCAGGTACAGGAGATAGGCTCCTTCGCACACCAGCTCACGTGGAGACTGGTGCACATGTTCTGTGCACCAGTTCTCTTGCTCTGGTGCAAAGACATGAAAAATTCACTCAGATACTCAGTCCACAGACAGGCTCAGACAACATCCAATCATTCATCCATTAAAACTTGCCCTCACTGTACTTTATTCAAAACACAGACATACACACTTTTCAAGATGAAACGTGGGTCCAGCATGACCTCTGCTGACAGCAACCCTTCCATGTGTCTCTTCTCCAGCTTTAAGAATATTCAAGCTCCCTCCTCCAGCAAAATAAACACCATAAAACCCCAAACCACACATCAGGACTCACCACAAGCATCAGATAAACACTAAAAGACGGTGAAATTCTCCTTTAGTGTTCAATTCACTAAGTCCTTGCCTATTTGAACTGAATCAGGAGAATACAGCTAAGCAGAACCTCCCGAGATTCAATAAGGCAAAGTGCAATGTCCTGGAAGGCTGGGGAGGGACTGTTTAGAAGGACTTGTGATGACAGGACGGGGTGTCAGTGGTTTGAAACTGGAGCAGGGTAGATTTAGGTTGGACATCAGGAGGAAGTTCTTCACAATGAGTGGTGAAATTCTGGAACAGGTTGCCCAGGGATATGGTGGAGGCCCTGTCCTGGAGGCATTCAAGATCAGACTTGATGTGACCCCAGGCAGCCTGATCTAGTTGGAGTTGTCCCTGCTGACTGCAGAGGAGTTGGACAAGCTGCTCTTTCAGGGTCCCTTCCAACTCAATGCAATTTGTGAAATCTGTGAAATGATGCTGGGATTTCCAGCTTGAATGCTGCTGCAGAGTATGGGACAGGACTTCAGGGCCACATTACCTAAGAACTCGTGAAAGTAAGTAAGGTAGGTAGCACATGGTGGCTAGGTGCATGGTGCCCACCAAGGAAAATAAGTCTGTATCACTCCAATCACTTGCTGAATTAGGACAAAGTGTGCTGCACAAACTATTCTTTCTTTCCTTTTCTTGGGCTGGTGCTTGTGCTACACTGACCTTGGCTGAGGCTCTTGTTATGGCTAAGTACTAACAGCAGGCCTTTCTCTGTCTTCTCTCTGTGGGGGAGATCTATTCCCTTGTTCCCTTGTCTAGCAGTGTGGGGGAACAATTCAAGGGGGTCTTTGTGTTATTTCTGATTTGCAAGTAATTGTAAATGTATATAAATATGTTTTGCACATATATATTGTATTTTATGCTTTTAGATTTTTAGCTTGCTTGTAAATATAGCTTCATTCTGCTTCCAAACCTTCTGAGCTAGTCTGGTGATTTTATTTTGGGGGTTCAACGAGCAGCTGAGGGAGCTGGGCTTGTTCAGCCTGGAGAAGAGTAGGCTCAGGGTAGACCTGTTACAGGTTAAGCCCTCTGAGGCTGAGGTGGGATGGTCTGGGAAACCTCAGCCCCTAGGTGCCCCTGACCCCTCCTGGTGGGAGGTCCCTCCAGGTAAAAGGTTAGCCCACTCCCACTTCATGTCTGCAACCCTGTAAGACGCAGGTGAATTTCCTGTCTCACTCTCTCTGCCTCCTGGTTTTCCTGACCAACACCTCCTTGCTGCAGCTGTTCCTGCTTAGCCACATGGCCAGCTAACCATGTGGCTGACCAGATACCTCCTGCATCCACCTCCATCCAGGCAGTCCACTGCCATCAATTTGGTTTTGTATTTATTTTTGTATCTGTTTTCCTTCCCTTATACTTTTGTAACTCCCCTTTACCATAAATATCTGTTATTTATTGTTGAATTTTTAACTTCCAAATCAGAGCAAGGCTGTTCTTCAGGTGTTTTCTACGCGTTTTATCCTTCTGCCTAAAATCTTTCGTATGGGGAGAAAGGACAAGGGGAGGCATCCTAAAATACTTGTTCTGTTGGGCTTTGTGACTCTGGGAAGCTAAACTATAACAAGACCTTATTGCTCTCTACAACTACCAGAAAGGAGGTTGTAGCCAGTTGGGGGTTGGTCTCTTCTCCCAGGCAAACAGCAACAAAACAAGAGGACACAGTCTCAAACTGCACCAGGGCAGGTTTAGGCTGGATGTTAGGAAGTTCTTCACAGAAAGAGTGATTGGCATTGGAATGGGCTGCCCAGGGAGGTGGTGGAGTCACTATCCCTGGAGGTGTTTAAAAGGAGACTGCATGAGGCACTTAGTGCCATGGTTTAGTTAATTAGAAGGTGTTAGGTGATAGGTTGGCCTCGATAATCTTGAAGTTCTTTTCCAACCTGGTTAATTCTGTGATTTTGTAATTTCAACCCACCACAATGATCAATACTTTCCTTCAATGTCACTTCATGGTACACCGAAGAGCAGGCAAGACCATTGAGTTTTTCCCCTTTGTATCTCAGAAAAGATGCAATTTCCCATCAAAAAATCCAACGATTTCCACATGGGGTGTGTAAGACTGGCAAGTTCCTTGCATCTTTACTTCAGTCTTGGGAGGAACTTAGCAAACTGTCCCTCCTCCAGCAAATGCACAGACACATCTCAAATGTTTGGACACAATGACATTATTCACATGCTTAACTTCCAAGGACATGCCTCTGTCTTGGGCTGGAAGGAGGCCAGAGCACTCAACACTTGCCAGGCTTGGATCTTTGGTCACAGTGCACAGTTCACTTGTTATCAAAAGAGCCTGTTTTTTTTTTAATCAAATGGAGGTTCTGACACTTTGTTTTAAGCCACATTTTGTATCTGAGGATTTAAAAATATTTATATTTTTTCTCTATTGTGTATTAAACACTTTGATGCTTTTGTTTTTCTTGTTTTAGTTTCCTTTTCGTCTTTTTTTTTTTTTTTTTTCATCACAACCTCAAAACCTTTTCTCCATTCTTTAAACACTCTTTTTTCCTCACTATTTTTTCTATTAGTAATTCAGGAAGAAAAACGTGAATCACACCCAATAAAAGCTATGTCAATGTATGATGCCTTTTTCACACCAACACAGAAGCATGGAGAAGTCACTTCTCCAACGTGACTCCTACAAGTTGCTTGTTGTACAAATCCTGTGAAACAGAGCAAGCAATTTCAAAATATTTGCACCACTGAATGCAGCAGAGCTGCTAGTGCCTGTGACCACAGAGGACAGAAAATATGTCATCAAGAAAAGAGGAAATGACATGACCAGGCCTTAGGGAAAACTAATAAACATAAAGGTAGCTGGAGGAACTGGAGACAGGGGTAGTAATTTTATTATCTTAGAGATGGATATGGATGAGGAAAAAAAAAACTAAGAAATTCATGAAGCTACCTTAGTAAGCAGAGCCACAGAAGCTCTTCTATATCACAGTGACAATGTGCGACGGAATTCTGCTGTGGAAGGGCTAAGGAACAGCCTGGGAATGATTTGGATAATGTGGACAACATTGCCACAAAAAAAGGAAAAAAAAAAACCCAACAAAATCAAACCCTCAAACAAACCAATAAAAGGCCCAGGGAATCTGGCTGAGCTGTAATTCCGTGCATACTGTGGACCTGAAAATGCTCCTCAGACTTGCGACTATGAGGACCACAGTATCGTTAAGAGCATAAAAATCTTTGCAGAGCTACTGGCAGGAGAGTGGACAGACAAGTCCAGGACATAACTTACAAAATCTGTTCAAGTTATCCTCAATCTGAGGCAGACAGAAAGCTGATTAAGATTTCTACAGAGAGGGGGCTGGTTTAGGTTAGTAGTTCAGAGGTGTGGTGCAGAAACAACCTCTTGCATTCTGATCACTGGCAGTTTACAAAGTTTTAAACATCAGGAAACCACAGGGAGAGGGCATGGGGCCATGGATAAATGCTCTTGCAAAGGGATAAATTAATATGGTCTCTGAATAGGTTGTCCCGGGAGGTAGTGGAGTCACCATCCCTGAAGGTGTTCAATAAATGTGTGGAAATGGCACTTTGGGGCATGGTTTACTGGCCACGATGCTTGTAGGCTGATAGTTGGACTTGATCTTAGAGGTCTTTTCCAACCCAAACAATTCTATGACACTATGAATCGTGTGCACATCATGTTTTGGGATAGGGTTTAAAGACCATGGTGGTCTTAGGTTGATGGGTGGACTTGATAATCTTAGAGGTCTTTTCCAACCCAAACAATTCTATGAATTCTGCAATTCTATACACAAGCTATAGAGATAAGAGCAACCAAGGGATAGAGAGCTATCAGCTGTGGAAGATCAAGAGTTCAGGGCCAACTGCAGAATTGTCCTTCCTTTGTCAACTCTCCTGCATGTCTTAGGGAGCAGGGAAACTGTAATTAAGCCACATGCCAATTAAAACCAGAAGAGCATCATACTGGAATAAGGTAATATGATCAACTGGAGCCAGGAGCTAACGGAATCAGAGCAGACAGGGAAATAAGGGACCAAAGCAATCAGTCTAGACAGTTGAGCATCCTCTGTCTAGACATACTTCCCCAGAGACTGGATTGAGACAGAAGGTGGCCCCAAACCTTAACTAAGCAATGCACCAGTACCTGTGTCCGGAACATAAAGCTTCTCCTTTCTGTGCTTACATTTGCTGACAATTTTGTGGAATAAGTTCTTTTTCTGAGACTGGAATGAACCTACAGACAACATTAATAATACATACTTGTAATTAGCATGTTTTCAAAAGAGTGCAACAATCACAGTACGTCCTATACAACCATGGATGCCCCCTCCCAGCAGGTGTTCAAGGCCAGATTGGATAAGGCCTTAAGCAACCTGGTCTAGTGGAAGGTGTCCCTGTCCACAGCAGGGGTTTGGAAATAGATGATCTTGAAGGTCCCTTCCAACCCAAACCATTCTATGGAATTTACGAACCTCTCTTTCTACTACTACAGGATGCCATTCCAGAGCAAAGCACAAAACCTGGCCTTCTGCCACAATGGATTTTGAGCAGGCTGGACTTCAACTCATCAGCTCACAGCACTTACATGTGCACAAAGCGTGTTGGAGAATGATGACCTCAGGGAAGCACAGCCATAGAACAAATCATGGGTTTAGCTTGCTTGTTTAAAGCTATGTGCCCATTTGCATGTGGAGTGGGTTTGGCTGCAATGGTGTAAAATTTCCCCATAGCAGGTAGACTGGTGCTGTGTTTTAGACCAGTGACCAAACCAGTGCTAGTAACAAAACAATGTTTCAGCCACTGCTGAACAATGTTTTCCTCTGATGAGACTCCACCTGGAGTATTGTGCCCAGTTCTGGTGCCCCAGCACAAGAAGGACACTGAACTGCTGTAGAGAGATCAGAAGAGGCCAGGAAAATCATCAGAGGGCTGAAGCACCCTCCTTACGGGGACACGCTGAGATTTGGGGCTGTTCATCCTGGAGGACAGAAGACTCTGAAGAGACTATTCAGCAGCCTTCCAGTACCTGCAGTGGGCTAAAGGAGAGATGGGGATGAATCTTTTACGTGGGCTTGTAGTGATAGGATGATGCCCAAAGAAGCTGTGGATGCCTTCTCCCTGGAAGTGTTCAAAGACAGGCTGGATGAGGCCTTAAGCAACCTGCTCTAATGGAACGTGTCCCTGCCTATGGCAGAGGTTTTTGAGCAATATGATCTTTAAGGTCCCTCCCAACCCAAACCATTCTATGATAATGTTTACAGAACATCAAGACTTTTCCTCCTCACTTTGCCACCTCAGCAAGTAGGCTGAGGATGTGCAAGAGGTTGGGAGGGGACAGTTAGGAGGGGACATGTCTAACACAGACTGACCAAGAGGTACTGCCTTTTTAATGACCAGAAAGGAGTTTACACTAAGTATGGAAGTAAAAACTCCCAGGAGAGCAAGGTGAAGCTAAGCCCTGTTGATGTTATCGTTCCCACGTTGACAGCAGCATCCTCACTAGTAGCGGTAGTTTGAGGACATCTTATGTCTCATCAGATCACAAAGTACGTCACTAGCAGAGGCCATCAGGAAGCTATTAGGGGACTGGAACATGTCTCTTATGAGGAAAGACTGAGATAACTGGAAAAGAGCAGACTGAGGGGAATCTANCTGAGGGGAATCTACTCAATATTTAAAGAGTGGGTGTCAGGAGGATGAGACCAGTCTTTCTTCAGTAGTGCCCAGTGACAGGACAAGGGGTAATGGGCACAAACTTGAGCATAAGAAGTTCCACCTAAATATGAGGAGGAACTCCTTTAACGTAAGGGTGCTGGAGCCCTGGAACAGGCTGCCCAGAGAGCTGGTGAACTCTGTATCTCTGGAGACATTCCAAATCTACCTGGCTGTGTTCAGGTGTGACCTTCTCTAGGTGAACCTGCCTTGGCAGGGGGATTGGACTTGATGATCTCCAGAAGTCCCTTCCAATCCCCACCATTCTGTGATTCTATCCTTTGTCTCACTAATGGAGTAAATAGTGATCCAACAGCAACAGAGACAACAGATCAGATGTACAGATGCATAATTTCCACACTGCAAACCTATTTTTATGGAGTTAACTTTTCAGAAGTTGCACTTTAAAATCTGATTTCCAAAGATACAGCAGCAAGTCTCTAATCTATTAGGAAAAATTTCTTTCCTGACAGAGTGCCAGGCATTGGAACTGGCTGCCCAGGGAGGTGGTGAAGTCACCATCCCTGGAGGTGTTCAAGAAGTATGTGGCCATGGTACTATGGGACATGGTTCTATGGCCATGGTGGTGTTAGGTTGGCAGTTGGACATGATCATCTTGGAAGAGTTTTCCAACCAAAACAATTCTATGATTCTAGCTCAGAACTGTCCAGCCCAAAGAGAAATGAGATGTGCTGCAGGGTAACATGATGGTTTATAGCCTAACAAGAGGGCTAGGCTGCTGACTTGGAACATGCAGCTGACTTGAAACAGAAATACTGACCTTCTCCACTCCTCATCCTTGAAAGGAATCAGACACATACTGGCTTCTGAGACACAACTGCAACCATGTAGTAAGACATGATTAAGGGAACTCTATATCATAGGCAGGGTAAGAATTGGAAGAGGGTGTAGCACATGGAAGAAGGATCTAGTCTTATATCCTAGTCTTAGGAAGGAAAAAAACATTCAGACACTAGGTGAAGAGTAGATTTAGCCTGTACATCAGAAATTCTTTAGAGTGAGTGTGGTAAGACACTGAACAGGTTGCCCAGAGAACACTCCCTGGAGGTGTTCAAGGCCAGGTTGGGTGAGGCCTTGAGCAACGTGCTCTAGTTGAAAGGAAGGTGTTCCTGCCTATAGGAGAGGGGGTTGGAAATGGATAATCTATCTTTAAGGTCCCTTCCAACCCAAATCATCCTGTGAGTCTATGAGCAATACTGAAAATTAAGGGAAAACTAAAATCCATCCAGAAATAGGCACCAAAAGCCCAAGGTTTTATAGGTGTTGACTTTGTGGCTCACCACTCCTTATTTTTACCACTTAAGAAATTGTAACTTTGGGAAAAGATTAAGAACCTCCCAAAAAATCTAGAAGTCACAGCAAATCAAACAAAGCCCAAGTAAGACACCATCTTAGGTACCATTAGCTTGCATCTGAACAGCTTCACTAGGCCATATTTATTCAAATTCAAGTGTCCTTCGGCACATTTTACAAGAGCTTCCCTAGTACCATAGAGCTGGCCAAGCAGTCTCATGTCAGTGCAATATAATGCAAAATAGGGAATGAAAAAGCTCAGGTAGGTTGAGGGAAAGCCCTAGTGAGAAAGTTGAGTTTTTCTGAAGAGTAAGGTCAAACACTTCAGCTACATCAGTGGGGGGAAGTCTTCCCACAGCAGTTCTACAAGAAGACAGAGGCTGAGGAACACACACAGATGATTTTTAGGACTTCTGCCTGCAAAACTTTGTTCCCAAATGGAAAATCCAAATATAAAGACTTGAATGAAGTCAAAAGAGAAGCTGCCTTTTCATAAGGAAAACTGAAAGTCTTCTTGCCTTTTAGCTGTTATTCCTGTAAGGCAGTGCCCATTGACACTGGAATACCCCTTAGTGATGGATGCAGTGGAAGAGAAGATGAGCTAATAGCTGAATAGGTCAACACAAAAAGGACACTGAATTGCTGGAGCAGGTCCAGAGGAACTTACTTTAATTTAAGGGTGCTGGAGCCTTGGAACAGCCTGCCCAGAGAGGTGGTGGAGTCTCCATCTCTGGAGACATTATGAACCTGCCAGTATGTGTTCATGTGTGACCTTCTTCGGGTGACCCTGCTTGGCAGAGGTCTTGGGACTCAATGATCTCCAGAGGTCACTACCATTCTGTGATTTCTCTGCATTTTTAGGTCAAGATCTTTGGACCATTACAGCACATAGTCTCCAGGCATCTGAACATTTTGAACTCAGCCAACCCTAGCCCCAAGTTAAGACCAAGAGGAATGCCACGAAGAATTATCATCCCTTTTAAGCTGATGCTTTATTTCTAATACTAGAGGCCACAGAGAAAAAGTTGTTGACAATCCCTTTCCCAAATAAAAGCACACTATGCATTCCTTGCCTTTCCTTCCCAAAAGGAAAGCTTTAGTGACCTTCCCATAGCTAGAATGAGATGATCTTTAAGGTATTTTCCAGCCCAAACTATTCTGTGATACTATGAAGTGAGCATTTCTTCACAGCTCAAGGCAGAAGTAATGAGTATGCCTGTTGCTCATTTTTGCATACAAGCAGCTTAGTGACTCAGAGCAGACTGCTGACTCCTGGGTGGTGGGATGTTTTGGCACATAATGCCATTGCGAAGAAGAAAAATAAGACATCAGTCACAGCTCCAGCAAATGCTGGAGCAGCCCATCTGCACAGATTCAGTGTAGCTACATTTTTCAATCATTTTATGACATTATTATTATATATGCACACTTCCAGTTCAAAATGCCTGAAGGCTGATTTTGCTAAAGCTTTTTCAATCCTGCTCCCATTAATTTCTGTGCTCCCACTAAATTCTCATTAATTTCGGTGGGAGCAGAATCCTTTTTCTTCTCCTTAGTAGTGGTCAGGCATTGGAACAGGTTGCCCAGGGAAGTGGTGGAGTCACTTGTGGATGTATTAAAAAAATGTGTGGACATGGCACTTTGGGACATGGTTTAATGGCCATGGTGGTGCTGGGTTGGACTCAATGATCTTAGAGGTCGTTCCCAGCTTAAACAGTTCTATGATTCTGTGTGCATTTTCACAGTTCTGGGAAAAAAAAAAACCTGCATGAATTTAAGAAGTTCAATTTTTTCTTTATATGTGTGGATTTGAAACAGCTTTCATACTACAGGATTTTCAGCTGGTTTTGCATGAAAAAAAAAGAAGTTGCTGAAGTGAGGACTGAATATGCTAAGTACAACGGAAGGAATCAGGAGGCACTGACTCACTCATGTTCTGCTTAGGACTAGGAAAACATCCTGACAATCCTAGCTGTTTGGGTTAGGTAGCAGATCTGGCCTCTTGCATGTGGTGAGACACTGGAACAGGTTGCCCGGGGAGGTTGTGGCTGTCCCCGCCCTGGAGGTGTTCAAGGCCAGGTTGGATGAGGCCTTGAGCAACTTGGTCTAGTGGGAGGTGTCCCAGTGACCACGACAGGGAGCTTAGAACTATATGAACTTTAAGGACCTTTCCGACTCAAACAATTTTGTGAATCTATGTGTATAGAGTGTGTACTAAACCTACCCCTAGTGATGACTGTCTGTTTGGAAACATCCAGAGGCACAGTTTGTGCTGGACGTCTCTTCTAATTACCTTACAGAGAAAGACAACCCCAAGGAAGAGCAAAGCAGCAGCAAACTCCACACGAAACGGCAATGCAGAGTGAAGTTAGGATCTGCTATATCCCAGCAGTCACATTCCTAAGACTGTATTAATCCTTCCCAGTTCATGCTCTTCACACTTCAAGAATAAGATATTACTTTAATTTTCAGAATCACAGAATGTCAGGTTGGAATTGACCCCAAGGTCCAACTTTTCTGGGTAATAAGTAGAATTGAAATGAGCTGTCCCAGCATGCTGTCAAGCTGAGCGTTCAAACTGTTCAAATGCAGAGGAATCCACTGCTTCCCTTGGGAGATCATTCCAATGTCTAACTCTTCTCACAAGGAAAAATGTTCTTCAATGGTCTTAAAAAAAAGTTTTCTTTGGCAGCCTAAAATTTTTTTTTTGGTAGTCTAAAATCTCCACAATAATTCAAAGAAGCCAGATCCACTCCAAATCAAGCTCTATTATTTTGCACGAGATGCCATTTTCAGCCTAGCATGCAGACCTGTATACTTAACACCTCCAGAGGTCAGCATTCTCTGGTTTTGGACTCTAACAGCTCACAGGCAAGCCAACAGTATGAGGAGGCTGAAGGGATGACTGCCAGTACATCCCAAATTAAATTGAGGATTCAGCTTAATGGATGTTCGACTCAGCTGGAACAGTTTCCTTTCTAAGATAATAAGCTTGCTTCTATGCAATTTGGTTCAGGTCATTTCAAATCCATAAACTGAATCCTCATTTTAAGCATCATAACAAAATGAAACAAATTCAAATGAACCAACTGATGAACATAGAGTCTCACTTCCTTTAATTTAAGGGTGATGGAGCACTGGAACAGGCTGCCCAGATTAATGGTGGAATCTCCATCTCTGGCGACATTCTGAACCTCCCTTGATGTGTTCCTGTGTGACCTTCTCTATGTGATCCTGCTTTGGCAAGGAGGCTGGACTCAATGATCTTCAGAGATTCCTTTCAAGCCCTACTGTGCTGCCAGTCTGTGATTCATCTCCATGGAATAATTTCATTTTATCAATCTTCCTTTTCCAAAAGAAAAATCGTTTGCTGGGAAAATTTTCAGCTACTATTTAAGAGCTCAACTTGCCTCTCCAGAAAGCTGGAATGACTGATGCAAACTAACAGCCTGCCCAGTTAATGTGAGTGAATCCAACATTTGTTGAAATTAGGAGCAGATATCACTAGCTCTGTCTGGATTTAGTTTGGGGCTGTGGTCAGATGATTACTACAGAAAGAGCAGTGTCACTGCTGGCTACTCCTGCCCTGGGGGGCTGCTTCTTGCAACCCTGCAGCTCAGTTGGTGGGAAAGTTCATGTGACTTTAGCATCTGCTTCAGTGTAAAGTCAGATGGCTTGGTTTTAAGAGGCCTTCTCATCAGCTATAGGCAAATGCTCCATGGCCTTTCTGCAGGGCTGTGCCAAAACTACTTAGATCAGGCTTCTAACCTGCCTGCAGTTATGTTTCTGACCTTTCCTTGAGACATGATCAAATACATTCTAAAGCTTTTTGAGTGATACAAACAAGGATAAAAATTAAGCTTTCACATATGAACCCAGCCACAAGCAGGATGAAGTCCTGGGCTACCTGACTTGAGGCAGCACTCTGGTGTGCCATTCCCAAACCACACTGGGCCTACAAAATTTTATACAGACATCACATTTTTTAGACATTTTGACAGGTAAACAGCATCGCAAGAAAGACAAGGAGCTGCTTTTATAACTTCAACTGCCAGATTGTGGTCAATGAGATGTTCTTGCCAACAGATGTTGCTTAATTTGCAAGGCTACAGGCTTGGGGTAGAGTGGCTGGAAAGTTGCCCATCAGAAAAAGACCTGAGGGCACTGGCTGACAGCTGGGCGAACAAGAGTCAACAATGTGGCAGGTGTGCCAAGAAGGCCACCAGCATCCTGGCCTGGATCAGAAATAATGTAGTCAGTAGAAGTAGGGAAGTGATCATGCCCCTCTACTAGGCCACTCATCACAAGGACATCGAGGTGCTGGAG
>WBNM01038359.1:0-27197 GCA_013399055.1 Ramphastos sulfuratus
TGTGAAACCAAACCAGGTAGTGCCATTTTCATATATCTGCACCACAGAATTTTCTGAAACTACTTTTTTGAAGGATAATGTGTTAGTTGTCATTATGATACTTTTGGGTTAATCATGAAATGTGTTTCTCCCTGTGCTTGTAATAAAGGACAATATTTTACTAAGATAGGGTAAGAGCTAAATCCGAACCACCTTTTTGTCTCATCAAGCTCCTGGACTAAGAATTAGGTCTAATGCTTTGCAACTTCACCAGCCTAGGGAAAAATTCAGAAACCCAGATTGCTCAGTGAAAGTGATAGAAGAGTCACAATCCCTGGAGGTCTTTAAGAAAAGATTGGATGTGGCACTTGTTTGCATGGTTTAGCTGATGTCATGGTGTTAGGTTATAGGCTGGACTGGATGACCTCAGAGGTCTTTTCCAGCCTCAGTGATTCTGTAAAATAAATTACTTGACAGGTTGCTTTATTTCTGTGGACCCTTAAACTGTTTCATTTTTCCTCAATTTCAATCTTTCTGCCCTATAAAGCCTTCATTTCGAGGAAAGAATTTGGGTGGAATAGGATCTTTAGTTCATTCATCAGTTTCTCTAGGTGACTTGATGAAAGCTGGTGACTGCCTGCACATGAGAGGAGAGCATCTGTGTGTTGCGCTGAGGTGGGCGCATCAGCCAGGGCTTTCGGACAGCCACAAGCTTCATGGTCCATTTCTCCTCCCCAGGTCCGGGACTCACGTTGAGTTTCAACTTCAAGATAAGAATCTTAATCCTTTTGATACAACAACAACAACAAAAGGAAAGGCTGGGCTGGCAGGTTTCTCTAACCCTAGTGTCTGTGAGATATTAGATATATGTTTTTCCTTCTCCCTGGCCCTCACTCACCGCAAGAAGAGCATCTTTGCTCTCTCTCCCCAGCAATGTTGGTGGCGGCAGCCAGTCTGACCTGGAAAGCAGCTGAGGCTCCGGAGGTCTTTCTTCAGAGGCGGAAATGTCAGTAACTCGCTCCTCAGCCTGCTCTGTTTATTCAGGCCGCCGAGTGCCTGCTTCACCTGATGACGCTGTCGGGAGGTCGCCAGAGGCTTTTGCACGGCGGTGCCTGTGGCTGGGTGCGGTTTGGGTTCTTGCTCCGCGCTGACTCTGCGTCTGTCGGGAACGAAGAACTCCAAGGCTTCTCTTCCAAGGACAGCACAAATCAGAGGGAAGGCAGTGGAAGGTGCCCAGTGGATCCCCACTAAAAGCAGAGGTCCTCACCTAGACTGTGGCTGCAGCCTGGCACTGTAGGAGCTGGTGACCTGCAGGCAGCGATGGCACCTCTCCAACTCCCCTCAGGAGATGCTCTTAGCGCTGCAAGAACCACACAGAGAGGCTTGAGCTGTCTTTGTCTCACCATCCCCTTTTCATGTGTTGTGGGCTGGTTATTTTTTTATGCAGCTCTGAGAGGCAGCTCTGTAATGAAAGGTGTGTGTGTGTGTGAAGTTCAGGGAGCTTCACCAACAGTGATGCCTTGGAAGGTGACTTGTTTCACTGGAAAATGTTTGTGTTACCCGTGCAAAATAATTGTGTCAGTAGAGGTTCTGCCCTAGACGTGACTGAGATTTAGTGCTGAAGGCAGTGACGCAGTGATGCAGCCACTTCATGCTTTAGGAGTCCTCAGTATCAAAGGAACCATCATTATACTTCTGTTGGTTCTTGCTGCAGATATTCTTCACAGTGCAGTTTTTCTCCAAGGTCCTGTTGCTTCTTGGTGAAAAAGTCCCAGCACAGCTTAGAATTGTAGAATCAACCAGGTTGGAAGAGACCTCCAAGCTCATCCAGTCCAACCTGTCACCCAGCCCTAGCCAACCAACTGGACCATGGCACTAAGTGCCCCATAAAGGCTTTTCTTGAACACCTCCAGGGACAGCAACTGCACTGTCTCCCTGGGCAGCCCATTCCAAGGCCAATTACTCTCTCTGTGAAGAACTTCCTCCTAACATCCAACCTAGACCTTCCCTGGCACAACTTGAGACTGTGTCCCCTTGTTCTGTTGCCTGTTGCCTGGCAGAAGAGACCAACCCCCACCTGACTACAACCTCCTTTCAGGTAGTTATAGACAGCAATGAGGTCTGCCCTGAGCCTCCTCTTCTGCAAGCTGCACACCCCCAGCTCCCTCAGCCTCTCCTCACAGAGCTGTGCTCCAGGCCCCTCACCAGCTTCATTGTCGTTCTCTGGACACATTCCAGTACCTCAATATCTCTCTTGAATTGAGGAGCCCAGAACTGGACACAGCACTCAAGGTGTGGCCTGACCAGTGCTGAGCACAGGGGCAGAATAACCTCCCTGGTCCTGCTGGCCACACTGTTCCTGATCCAGGCCAGGATGCCATCGGTTCTCCTGGCCACCTGGGCACACTGCTGGCTCATGTTCAGCTACTCTTTACCAGTACCCCCAGGTCCCTTTCTGCCTGGCTGCTCTCTGGCACCTTGCAGTGTTATACTCTGAATTCCATACTAGCACTTCTAAACAGATGCTTTACATGTTATTCTGATTAACTTGTTCAAGAGTATTTTCAGTAACGTGGAGATCATTCTTAATAAGTCTGTTTAACAATAAAAGTAATTAGTTCATTTTATTGACATGAGTTGGCAAAAAGTCTGATCATAATCAGCAGGTGGAGATCCGATTGCTCAAGTCTGGGTGAAGAGGCTTCTTTGGTCTTCAAATGCCTTACTCACCAAACATTCTGCATCTTTGCTCATCAGGGAAGTGGTTATTTTTCTCTTACTCCTGGCATCATTTTGCTTAGCTTAGGTAACACCTAACTACATAAATCACCAAGTTGAGGTGGGGGTTATATTTCAGGCTCCCTTCCTCAACTCACAGGATTTTTCCTGATAGAAACACACTGATTTTCCTGCCTTCTATTTCTCCATCTATAAAATGGAAGTTCTCGTGTTTTTAGAAATACTTTTGCCTCTTGAAAATGTTGGTATTTATGCTTGAGAACTGAAGGTGCTTGGGTTTAATTAGTGTGAAACACTAAGCGGCAAAGTTGCTTTGGTTTTTGTATTTTTGCCGCAGGAAAGAGGCAGAACACAGGTATGAAAAGGCTGCAAAAATCTCAGAAATGCAGATTCTGGTTAAGCTTTAATAGCTAGCATGGAGGAGAGTACTACACATGAATTGACTTGGAAATGTTATAGTTGGGCATAAACTTTAATTTTTCATTAGTCGCTGAGTGGTAATGCCTCTGGACTTGAGTCGAGGACCTGAGCCCATTTCTCAGAGGCAGGAGGCCAATAGGGTTTCTGATGTTTTCAGTGCAAGACTTGAGGCAATGGATGGCCACAGGCAGAAAGCTGATACCAACAGAGCAACAAAGGCATTGTGCACTGGCCTCAGTGTGTTAACGGACCAAATTTTGTGAGGATTATGGGTTTAATGCAAATGTGTGGATTTCAGAGTCATGAAGAGTCTGAAGAAGTGCAGATAAGGTGTGGAGGATAAAGATATTGGCAAAAAACACTCCAAAGGCTGAGTGGTGGAGGCACTTCGAACTCTGGAGGTGTTCAGAAAACAAGTAGCTGTGGTGCTTTGGGACATGGTCTAGTGGTTATGGAGGTGTTGGTGTAAGGTTGAAATTGATGATCTTGGAAGTCTTTTCTGTCTGGGTGACAGAACCTTGTAACAAGCTGCCCACAGTGGGTTGTGGAGTCTCCCTCTCTGGAGATACTCAAAAGCTGCCTGGATGTGTTCCTGTGTGATCTGGTCTAGGTGATCCTGCTCTGCAGGGGAGTTGGACTGGATGAGCTTTGGAGGTCCCTTCCATTTTGTGATTCTTTTCCAAGTAGATGATTTCTAAAGGTCCCTTCCAACCTGAGCCATTCTGTGATTCTCTGTTTTAAATTTTGTTCTGTGTGTTTTTAAGTACACCAAGCACCTAACGAGTCAATACTGGAGGACTTCAGTATAGGTTGAGGTGAGGTGGAAGTCAGTATTTTGATTTTGAGAGAATCTATTTTAGAAATGTTTCACAGAAAGAATTTGCGAAGTTCCTATCTCGCATGAAGTGCAAAGAGCTCAGGGAATGGCCTGAGTCAGAGGTAATTGGGTTATAATCCTGACTGACAGGAAAATTTTCTGGTTCACAGTGAGTGGGAGAAGTTATGGAGGCAAATCAGATGCTGTACCCAAGTCATTCCTAAGCTGACGGTGGTTTTCTGCAAGGATTTGTTGCTCAAGAAGTTTGAGAAGTGAAAAAAAAAAAAAAACAAACAAACAACAGAGAAAGTTTGAGTATTCAGTGTGAAAATACCATTTTCTGTGTGTGTCTGTTTATGGCTAAGCATGCTGAAAGACAGTTTGTGAGGGGAGAAGAGAGAAAAAAACAAGGGCAGTGGGCAGCAAGAATCCCACAGGAGATCAAAATACAGGAAACTGGTGGAAGGGATGCCTGCAGGCAAGTTTTGGGAAGACTCCTACTGATGTCAGGTGACATCATTGGAAGAGGAGGGGAAAACAGTCTGAGTATTGGTGAGGAAGATCACCTCAGACGAAGTCCATGAATTAGACTGTGGTGGAAAAGGAGGCAGACAAGAACTAGAAGAATGAGATGCCACAGAGAGATGGAAGAGGCTTGGGATGGAGGCGGAGGACAGGATGGATGTGGATTTGAAGGACCTGAGCAGATGAGCTGGATAAGTGCAGAGGAGCTAGTAGAGGAGTGGAAGTGAAGGAAGAGACTGCATAAGAAGAGAGAAACTGAACTAAGGCAGAGAAACTGAACTCAGGCAGAAATGCAAGGGGAAAGATTTGTGGGTACAAATGATAATGGAAAATGTGAAGATGAGGGTTATATATATGGGAAGGTAATATATGTGGGAAGGAAGTGGAGGCAAGGAGGAGCACTGAAAGAAGAGTCTTAAGATTTGGGGAATTGTTTTCATGGAAGTTGGAAGAACTGAACTGACTTAGCTAGCAATGTGGAAAAATTAAAAGAGACAATGAACTTGCAGTGGAGGACATCAGCCAGGTCTTGATATTTCCAACAGAGATGATCCATAGCACAAGAGTAGAGGAAATAGGTGTTGGTCTGGTAGGGAGCAGGCAGGTTGCATGCCAGATGTTTGGATATCAGTTTGTCATTGAGTATAGATTGTGTTTCTTAATTCACTGCTTACAAAATTGGTGCTTAGAAAAAGCTTCAACTGTGTTGTCCTCTTACAAAAAGTTATTCCTGTCCTAACATGCTGTAAGTTGGCAGGAAAAAGTGTGACTGTTCCTGCACTGTCTGGAATTTGGACAGTTTTTGGCTGTAACCTCTCAAAGAAAGGTAACAATAACAAGAAGTCATTGCTGGATTTTTTTATTAAAGAAAAACCACAAAAACCCCTATAAATTACAAACTTTGGGTTTTACTGTCAGGAATGTAGAGCTTGAAGCTAGTTTCTGCCACCTTGTGCCATTTATGCTTTGAATCTTATTTGGTGAGTAATAGGAAGAGCAGGCATTTGAAACAAAGCTGAATTGAGTGTCAGGAGAGAGAGTTTTAGAATCAGACAGTCTGAACTGAGGCAAGAAGAAATGTAGATGAATATACTTCAAGGAGTTGTGCTCAGAACCTCTCCATTACAAACACAACCCAACAAAATCAGGACATTTATCTCAGGGGATGCTAGACCGCCTTAGCTTGCTGAGTGCTGGTTTACTGATTACTACAGTAACAGCTTTTACTCCCTCTCCTGCTTATACTCCACTAGAATTTTAGAGGTCCATCTACTCATAGACAGTGCAAGAAATAAAGTGATACTATCCATGAGAAATATTTGTGAGTCTTTTTTTTTTTTTTTTGACTCTCAGTAACTACTTTAGATCTGCTGGATGTGGAAAACTGTAGGCTAATTCAGACTTGATTGCTGAGTTGTAGGATGCTTCAGACCAACCACTAAAAGTCCACGCTCCCCAAGTTCCACCCCTGTAAAACTGGCATGCCTTGTGCTGCAGAGATGTTATGAACAGTTGCTGTTAGTAAGACCAATAATTTATAACTATATTGTTTGATACTGTTTTGCACCACCCCTCTGCCAGCATTTTTATGTTGTTGTGTCAGCGACTGAGGCTGTGTGCAGTGAGGTGAACAGAAACGCCATAGAAAAGGAGATGATTTATTTGATCCTTTCATAGCCCTGACTGCAACTTTTGCATCTTCTAATTTTGTTTCCCCTATGGAGGAGCTCGCCTGACAGAAAATCAGCTGCAAACCTGCAATCTGAGACTAGGCTCCAACTTCAGTCCTTCAAGTGCTGAGACATTAAGGCAGTGATCTGTGTAGGTGTTGGGAGTGTAGTATGAGAAATTGGAGTCCTGAGAGAAGTCCTCAAGTGCTTTCTAGAGGTGCAAATACTGAGGTTTTGCCTTTTTGCCTCCCTGCTCCTCCCCCAAAGGATCTGTTTTCTGCTGATTTTCTTTTCCTGCATTTCTTTGTGTTTTGTGTGAAGTTACAAATGAAAGTGAAATTTATTTTTTTCGGTGTCAGGGGTCTGGCTTTCACACTCCCTCCCCTTCCAAGCCCAGTCCTGCAGTCTGTCCACTGCATATCTAATTCATTTTAGTTACTCCAGGGATGTGTTTATATAACCTTTTAATACCAAGGACCTGGGTGACCCTGGCATAATACCATGAATCATCTATGGGAAATGTAAAGTTAGCAAGGAGAAATGAAGTGAGCACATTTATGGTCAGAGAAGCGATTGTACAAATCTCATCTTGGGCAGCAGATGGACTTCCTGTGTGTGTTTTGAGTTCTCTCTGCTGACTTTCCTGACAGAAGTGAACCCACAGCGAATTTAATTGGCTCCCAAAGCCCAAGCTGATTTTGCAGGCTGATAGTTAGTGTGTTTCTGTGAGCCTATTTATATACATGTTGAGAATAGACCATATCTAATTTAGGTACTACTGAGGGCATCCCACGGTATGATTTAATTTAGATTTACTTATAAAACTCATGGAGCATGCCTTCTGTGCTCTGGACTCCTGACACACATATCTACATGGGCATCACTAATTTATTATTATTTTATATAAAGGGCTGCTCAGCACATCTTAAATCAGAGCTGCACACCAGCAAAGAGCAAAACCAAGAAGTCTAAAGCCACATAAATCTCTCCAGCCTCCATCCATCTCCTCTTTGGACTTGAGCTGCACTTTAAGCACAAGATCACGTGTGGCATGTGTCTGCATCGCAAGCACTTAAGAATGAGTTATTCCCAAAACAATTGTTGAAAATTGCTTTTCCCGAAAGAACTCTTCTTTTTTGTCTCTTCTCCTTGCCCTCCAGCTGATGAAAACTTTATTAGCAGCATGTACTGTGCTGAAGGTGTCCCAGAAAATTGCCTGAGCTGCAGTTGTTTCTCTAGGTAATAAAGATGTTTTATGTTATTAATTTGGTATGATATGAACTCGCCGAATGTGAAACTTTCAGAAGTACTTTGCTCAACCTTTTCCGGAGTAGAAAGTTTCTTCTGTCACTAGGAGGAAGGAAGAACCAGATATTTGGGACTCACTCCTGAAGTGTCTTAGGAAGTTTTGAAATGTGGCATTAAATTGAGATATACCTTCCTGGTTGACTTATCTACCGGTGTGTTGTTATTTATCCTAGTTAAACTATGGTTATGATTCTAAAGATAACTGCTAGCTTTTTGGTGGCATGCTTTGGAGAAAAAAGTATCTTCTGCAAATTTCTGTCTGTTGGATGTCATATTTTCCTCCTCCTTTGGCCTCCCTCCAGATGAGAAGTTAATTTTCTTTGATGGCGTTGTGTAGAACATGTCCTGCCTGTGATATTCAATTGTCATATGATGTTAAATGACTTAGCAAGTCAGTATTTTTAAATCACAGAATCATGGAATGACTTGGATAGGAGGGAACCTTTAAAGGTCAACTAGTCCAACTCCTCTGCAGTGAGCAGGGACATCTTCACCACGGTCAGGTTGCTCAGAGCCTCACGCAAATTTATCTGGAATGCTTCATGGGATGTGACATCCACCACCTCTCTGGGCAACTTGTGCCAGTCTTCTACCACCCTCACTGTAAAAAAATATGTAAACAGATTGGGTTTTTTTCTAAGAGTGGCAAACAAACAGAGTCACTAAGGCCTGCAGGGCATAAAACAGCATTTGTTTAGTAAGCAAAGGGTCAGAGAGCCAAAGCAAAGCAGTCATGGGAAAAGCAGACCCAAGGCCTCTGTGCGCAAGGGTGCTGATGGACATCTCTGCGTTCACTGTTGCAATGCACAGACAGAAACAACCTCTGAGGTCATGTAGCCACCCCCCAGCTAGTGCATGACTGCTCTCTGTGCTTTAAGCAAACTGGAGGATGATGCAGAAACTTCCCTAGCACTCAGCAGTGTGTTAGAGATACAGTCAGGCTGGGGTTGGCCTGCAACAGGTACATGGAATTGGCTTAAGTCACACCTTGATTGAAGCAAAGTTTAGCTACCATGTGCATTGCAGCATTGTGCTAGTGTCCTTTTATTTTGGAGTGAAAAACTTTCCAGTCTTGACCTCTCTGGAGAAAGACAACCTCTTGTATGAAATCTGTGAATTGTGAGTCCAGGCAAAGACTGAATTAATGGGCTGTGAAAGAACTTACTCTATATAACCAAGAACAAAGTTATCATTGAAGACAGAAGAGGGAATGGCCGCAAGCTGAGGCTGGGGAGCTTTTGATTGGACGTTAGGGAAAAGTTTTTCAGGGAAAGAGTGGTCAGGGACTGGAATGAGCTGCCCAGGGAGGTGGTGGAGTCACCCAGCCTGGATGTGTTTAAGGGTCATTTGAATATGGTGCTTAGGGATATAGTTTAAAGTGAATCTTGTAGAGTAGGGTTCTAGGTTGGACTTGGTGATCCTGAGGGACTTTGCTAACCTGAATGCTTCTGTGATTTTCATGTGCCCAGCTTTCTCTTGTCCATGCTTCCCCTATACTTATAAAGCTTTGCCAAAAGTCAACCAATAATTTCTTTAATTCTTTGTATGTTTTACCTAAGTGCCTTCTTAAAATATGGGCAGGGGGTGTGCAAAATTAGAAGATGCCTATGAGGGGATGGTGTTCTTATAAAATTTTTGTTTGGGGGAGAGATGTTATATCACATTGAAGAAATATTTGGAGAGTCCAAATATCTTTTTCTTCCTAACAATGTCTTCCAGTCCCACAGCTTGGGATGTAAAACCTACTTAAATCTCCTTTGTCCTCACGTAGCGTGGGTTGATTTTAGCTGCTCCTGACATAGCAGACATGGGCATGTTTACCAGTGTTCTACACCATCATAGAATCATAGAATGGTGAGGTTGGAAGGGACCTCAAGGATCATCTAGTTCCAACCCCCTGCCATAGGCAGGGACACCTCCCACTAGTACGGGTCACTCAAGGCCTTGTCCAACCTGGCCTTGAACACCTCCAGGGAGGGAGCAGCCACAACTTCCCTGGGCAACCTGTGCCAGTGTCTCACCACCCTCACTGTAAAGAACTTCCTCCTAACATCCAGTTTCAATCTCCCCTCTGCCAGTTCAAACCCATTGCCCCTAGTCCTGTCATTACAAGACCTTGTCAATAGTCCCTCCCCAGCCTTCCTGTAGGCCCCCTTCAGATCCTGGAAGGCTACTCTAAGGTGTTCTGGAAGCCTTCTCTTCTCCAGGCTGCAGAGCCCCAACTCTCTCAGCCTGTCCTCATAGGAGAGCTGCTGCAGCCCTCTGAGCATCTTTGTGGCCCTCCTCTGGACCCGCTCCAACGCTTCCATGTCCTTCCTGTGCTGGGGGCTCCAGAACTGCACACAGTATTCCAGATGGGGTCTGATGAGAGCCTCAAGCAGGACTATTTTGTCTATACAGAGGAAGCTGCACAGCAAAGTGCAGTGAGAGTGCTCCTATATTGCAGAATATTCTTTCCCCTCTCATACTTTCAGCTCTCAGGACTGCAGAGTTTTCTGAACATATTTCTTTTGCTTCTTTTTCCGAGATGATGTGGAAGCACACGGAAGGATTTAGAAGCAATTGCACTTGGATTTGATTGGAGAGCATTTTTTTTTTCAAGCAGCTGATGAATGCAGTGAAGTTATCAACAATTAACTGTTGTTTTGATTAGGGGGGAGCAGGTCCATAACTTAATTTAGAACAGATTCGGTTCAGATACATTTGAGGCCTTTCGCTTTTTGCGTAATCTGTTGCATTCTCACTTTCTCTGATTTTTTTTGGTTTGTGGGTTTTGTGTGGTTTGTTTTTTGACTTCTTTGGGTTTGTTTGTTTGTTTTTTTTTTTTTTTGTTGGGTTATTTGTTTGTTTTTTGTTTTGTTTTTAATGACAAAGACTGAAACCAGGCAGGTAGAGAGAAAGATTTTACAACTACCAAAACCTGCATGTTCAGTTGCACACCTAGCTCTTTATTACCCAATACAGAGTCAGGAAACAGTGTGCTCAGCACTGAGAAGTCAATCTAAAGCAATTAAACAGATTTAATAAATGGTTTGATTAGTGTTCTAGACTTCTAGATACACCAAAGGCCATTAGGTTCTTTGGGAGGCTACATTATAACCACAGAGGTAAAGACTGTGCAAAAGCGTACCATGTTTACTACATCTGCTGATTGTTTAGTACTCAAGAGAGTTCTTCACACAGGTACCCAAACCTCTATACTGAGAAGGCAGTTGGTAGACTTCAACTCTTTGTCCATCTCAGCCATGTTGCTATTACATCTACTCCTTTCAGACAGTTTAAATTCTCTTTCCTGTGTGGCAGCCTCCTGTGTTCAGATGTAAACCAAGGTTTGAGTTTTTGAGGTTGAAGTCTTGCACATATTCTTGAGTCCTGATGAGGACTTCAGACCACAATGAGATTTGCTGTTGTGGCTTGAAAAAGAGAGGAAAAGATTCTCAAAATGGCAATCTTAAATCTTTCCATAGGGCTTGGTTGACCAAAGTGCTTAAGCAAAAAGTTTAAGTCATTTTAAAGATGGTTATTCACTGGCTTTTAGACATGGAAAGACTTTACTGGGTGACAGTTCAGTCCCCTTTACTAATGAGGGGGCAGGAGCTTCTCTGAGCTCCCTCTGGTCTGTGAGGCTGCCCATTTGTTCTGGAAGCCAGAATGGCAAATGTATCCTCCCTGCTGCTGGAAATCCAGATGTTTTGGGGAAAAATAATGCGGATTTCTGTGTCTGACAAATAAAAATCAGGACACACTTGTATGACTCAGAGATTAAACTGTTAAAATGAGAAACCTGAGTGCAAAGGTAAAGACTTAACAGTTGTTAATTGTATTTACACAGTAGAACTTGTTCTCTGTCCTCTATAATCTACATAGTATTTAAAACAGAGCCAAATGGTTTGCCAAACTTTTGTGGCTTCCAGGCGCCGTAAGATATTCCCTTGTACATGGAAAGAGGTGATTATTGAAGTTCATCATGGGTACAAAACTAGTAGAAGCAACTGCTGTGTTTCCTTGGGTGATGTGAGGGGACATCACTGGAAACTGGCCAGAAGTATTTCATCTCACACATTCCTTTCTGTGTCACTACTGCATCCAGAGGGGCTAAAAGCATCCACATGGGATTGTGGGTCGGGGGCTGCCTGGCATTGTGTGACAGATACTGAGAAACATGGGGCTGTTTGGTCTGGAGAAGACAAGACTGAGAGGAGATATCATCAATGTCTACAAATACCTTAGAGGTGGGTGTCAAGTGGCTGAGATCAATCTTGTTTCACTGGTCAGCAGCAATAAGCCAAGGAGCAACATCTGCAAACTGGAACATAGAAGGTTTCACCTCAACATGAGGAGAATCTTGTTTACAATGAGGGTGACAAAGCCCTGGAGCAGGCTGCCCAAAGAGGTTGTGGAGTCTTTCTCTGGAGACTTTTAAAACCCATCTGGGTGCATTCCTGTGTGAACTACCCTGGGTGATCCTGCCTTAGCATGGAGGTTGGACTCAATGACCTCTGGAGGTCCCTCCCAACCTCTAAAGTTCTGTGATTCTCTGATAGTAAAGATTGGAGGTACCCATAAAGAAACAAATGATGGAAGCCTTGTTCTACAAGCTGGCAGTTTCAGGAACAATTTCAGGACACAGCAAGCAATAGTATGAACAGTGCTGTCCATGTTCTGTAGAAAATTATTTTAATTAATATTTTATTTTATATGCTCTCAATATTTCTGGATCCCTGATGATATTGAGCAAATAGCTATATCTCATTAGTTTTCCCCCCGTTGTTTTCCTGATTGTTTCTCTCTGACATCCTTATTTTGTTTTAGTTTCAGAGGAGGAGAAGATCTTGCAGGAAGTGTTTCTGCATGCATTTCTTCTACCATGGAGACGTATTTACATCTGTTCCTTTGTAAATATCTGTGCTGCCATAGTTGTTTCTTTTTCCGCTTCATTTGTGCACAGCTTTATGGACAGAAACCATTTAAAAAGATCATTCCTCAAGAAATAATTCCAAATTCTTTGATGTGTGTGAGACTTCACCTTTATGCTATGAAGCATAAAACATTTTGAGATTTCTACCTGTTTGTGGGAACAATTTTAACAACACAGTCATGTTGCTTCTCCTTCATGTGGTATTCTGCCTTTCTCATCACCTCAGAGGCAACAGCACAGAAAGGGTCCTGCTGCTGCATTCCAACATCTTTCTGCCTGCTTTCTGGAGGTGAACAGGCTGAGAGTGGGCAGTAAGAGAGGATGAAATACACTAATGAACTGGCCTTCATATCATTGATAGCATTTGCTTACATGAATGATAGGGGTAATTCTAATTTAATATTCCACTGAATGAAGCACAGACTTTCAACTACCCAAGCAAGTCCATAGGTTTTGTGAGATTACCTTAATTCCTCAAGGAGAATTTTATGCTCTGTGGTTGCCTGTATGGAATAAAATTCCACTGTAGTTAACAGGGAAGGGTCTGGCCTCACTTAGCCAAGAGAGTGTGAGCATACGTGTAACTGGAAACATTTGTTTTCCTTCTGTTTGTGAAATTGGGGAAGGCTTATTGCCAAGAGAGGAGCATCAAACATTGTTGTAATGTCTTTTGATGTTTCTTGCTGGGTCTTAAATCATGCTCTGATGTTAATTAGTTTGGTGGGGTGTTGGGATTTTTTTAAATCATTTAATGACTGAAGTATATAAAATAATTTTCTTTGTCTGCACCAAAATATTGCAGACTGGTGAGATGCTACTTGAGGTTAGAGAGGCTATGTGAAAAGTCAGGATCTTACACCTAAAGTCACTTGGTAACAAGCAGAGCAGGTACAAATTCTAGTAGCAAATGTTGATAGGAGCTGAAAAGTGCTTTCAGTAGATCTGCAGAACCAGAAGCCACCCAAAGCAAAAGTTCAAAAAGTGGTACAGGGTTTTTGAAGGCAGCGAGTATTTGCACTTGATAACTTGATTTCATTCTGAACCTTTCTAGTATTTCTTTCTTGACTTAGATTTTCTTCTCTCCTCAGAGCACCCTTTGTTTTCAGAGTTTCAGACTTTTCCTAACCTGGTGCATAGTATTTGTGTTCAGTAAAATCTCCCTAAATAAGCCACCGTAAACAATGGCCTTTGAACAAAGAAGAATGGTGAAAAATAAACACCTATGAGGGTTGGATTGTGTACACTTATCTTGGGAGTACACCAAACAAAATAAGAATCATTGCACTTCTGTGTTTTCATCTAGATTTTAATAGAAAAAAAAAAACAAACAAATAATTGAAATATTTCACCTCTTCGATACCTAATAGAGTTACATTAGCATCTTGCCACTAGTCACATCTTTTAAACAGGGTTTGTTCTCAGTTTTGTGAGTTGCTACAGATTGCAATTCATTATCCAGATATTATTATGTAGCATAAGTAGTAAGAGGACAATTTTATTTGTGCTAAAGCACATAATGCTCAACGGTTCTGGGTTTTCTCACCTGTTTACCTTGAGTTTGTAATGATGCTGATGAGGTTAAAAGTAAATGGTTCATCCAAGCTAGTCAAACTGATTCACTTTATAAGCTGTTGCACTTTTATAGTCAGTTATTTAAGGGCATAAATAACTTTACTTAAGTATCTTTTTTAATGGAAAAATTAATTACACTTTGAACTCCTCTGACAGTAGTGGTGTGCAGGGTGATTAACTTGAATACAGGTATCTATAGCCAGCTGAACCCCATTTCACTGTGTTTCACTGTCTGATACTTAAGATATTTATGGTTATGACCCAGCAGTCTGATTTATCCTTCCATTAAATAAGAAAAAAATGAAATCACTGGATTATCCTGGAGGGGTTTTCTTTAGGTCCTGGTCTCACATGCTTATGCCATTGCTTTGGGGAGACCTAACAGCAGCCTTCCAGTACCTGAAGGGAGCCTACAAAAAAAGCAGCAGAGAGACTGTTTGCACAAAGGTCTGCAGTGGCAGGATGAGGGGCAATGGTCTGAAATTAGAGGAAATTTAGATTGGATGTTAGGAACAAGTTCTTTATCATGAGAGTGGTGGAACACTAGAACAGGTTGCCCAGGGAGGCTGTTGAGGCCCCATCCCTGGAGCTATTCAAGGTCAGGCTCAACAAAGCTTTACGCTACCTGATCTAGTGGAGGATGTCCCTGCTGACTGCAGGGGAGTTGCACTGGATGAACTTTGGAGGTCCCTTCCAACCCAAACCATTCTGTGATCCTTTCTCAATAGAGAGACAAAGCTCTTAAATGTTTTGTAGAAAACTTTTGTCCAAGTGAACACGTTTCTGAGAAATACTTAGGGTTTAGCAAAGTTATTGATTTCACTTAGGAGGCAGCCTGCCAAGGAAAACCATTACCATCATTAATCACTTTAATATTTCAAGATCTTGTGTCCGGATGCTCAGTTTGGCAGGGAAATGTTTTGCCTGCACAAGGGGATTGTGAATTTTGATTGTTTCCCTTCTCAAAGTCTTCAAAAGCTTTTCCCCATCTAACACTGTTCTGAGAGACTGGAAGAGAAGTGTCTTAAGTATAGCTAATTACTTACTTACCTCATCAAAGGTAAGCAATACTTTTCTTTGGGGTGAGTATGTGACTCACTATACTTATCTGTATCTCTTACCTTATCCTCCACTTACCATAACCTTTTAAATATTTTAAGTAGAGATAGTGGAATGTGAGCATTCTTCCGGAGCTATCAGCTGGAATGTCAGCATGCTAGGAAAATAAAGAGAATAGACCTAAAAATAAGCCCAACTCCCCCAAAACACTTGGGCATAAACTCTCAAGGGACTTAGCTGCAGTTTGCAGCAGTGTGCAGAAGTGGGTAGCTACCCACAAAGCCGTGGTTATAAACTACATAAACTAAGAGTGTCTTAAGACACAGTGGCATCTATTTCTGGAGGATGTGTTTTACAACTGACTGGAAAAAAAAGAAGGTGGGTAGTGAGGATTGATGTGTTCCTGTTGGCATTCCTTAGGCTTTTGACTGCTGTTGAAACAGTAAGTACCTGCCTAGAAGTGGAGCTGAAAATATTTGGGGCAAAATTCTTGAGAATGAGCTACAGGAGGTGCACACACATTCAGTGAAGACATATGCTGCCAATTTGCCTGCTGTCTTCTACTCAGAGGCATGTTTATTTATTTATTTTTAATCTGACAGGTCACATTTATATTCATTTCAAACAGTATAATGACAGAATTGGATGATCTTAAAGATGACTATTAATAAAATGGGGTCCCTGCAGGCATTGTGCATTCATTTAATGCCGTGTGTTAATTCACAGGAGGGTAACACCTACTGACTATCTCTGTGGCAATTTAGGCAAGTCTATGGAACCTCTTTCAATCAGCTAATTCTGAAATATGGTGTCTTCACCAGAAAGGCAGGATGTCACCAGCATGCCTTGGTGATGCTGAAATCCTAGATGCCTTTTAGAATTGCTATAGGCAATCTCTGTAGTCCTGCCTGCATGCAGAGCTGTCCAATTCCTTGTTAAATGGTTCAGTTACAGGGATATTGGGAAATTATGAGTCTTTGAGTATTGGGACCATTGCTGGGTTCAAGCTTCCTTGATGTCAGCAAAAGACAGTTGTGTTTCTTAGGACAAAACCAACAGGGGACTGTTCTCTGTCCTCAGTTTCTGGGTTTGCCCCTATTGGTACTGTTTGTGGAGCTCTTGAGGAGCCCTGTCTCCTCTTGTACACCAGAGGAGAGACTTCAGACTGTTGTGTGTGTACTTTCTGCTATCTCTGAGAAAGATCTGTCCAGATTGGGGCAAATTTTACTTCTGTTAAACCTTGATTTCTGCTTGTACACTAGAGGCTTGATGAGGTTTGGCAGCTAAATTAAACATCTGTCATTGGTGTGATCTGTTCTGGCATTGCTGACATAGTGGTTTTCTCACTCATATCACTCAGAAGACTGAAAGTTGAGAGTGGGGCACCCAGAGGCATGGAAGAGGAGTGGAGAGCAATGGCATCCATGTAGCTGGGTATCAAGTGGCTAAACAAATTGGAGAGAACTGATGTAGAAGTCGATACTGGGAAAATCAAGCAGATGGATCTTGTAAGTGGTACATTAAATGTCACATAGAATTTAGATTTCTCTGCATACTTATGAAATCAAAACAGAGCTGTGAAACCCAGAGGCACAATATAGTCTTCATTTTCCTCTGGTGAGTGGCCCACCTAATAGACCGCTACTGCTTTATTGGCTCCAGTGGTAGATGTCTGCACTGGTTTTTCACATAAAAATCTGTTATTATTCCACACAGTGGAGGGTTTTTCTACTATGCTTCCTTTTCTGAAAGTGAAATGAGAAAAATTCCCATAAATGTTGTCCTGTTTTCCCCCAAACAGTATTCATAAGTTGGGTCATTCTGGAAAATGTTGACCTATTTTTTTTTTCATGTTTTTAGAAAAAAAAAAAAAAAGAAAAAGGCACAGAAATGAACAATGCAGTTAATTCCATATGGATCTCCTTGTGCATTTTTAGATATAAAACAGCATTATGGGCAATAGTAAATAGACTTTTAATGTGCTTGGGATTTAGCCTCAGGTATTTGGCCGGATTCCCAAGTCCTGCTTTTAATGCTGTATCAAACTATACAGGGCTAGCCCATCAGTGTATGTTGTGTGTAGGTGATAGTGGAGACTTCAGAGTAACATGTTTAGACAGTAGGGAATGTTGGGCACACTCCCTGGAGGAGTTCTGGTGTATGCTTATCAGAGGAATTTAAAGAACAGGCATTGTTCCACTGTTCTTTCAGGGTAGTTTTCAGCCATGGCTGTATAGGTCAGGTCTTGTGCCCCCAATTGCTGTGCTTTCTTTTATGGACTTCTGTGCTATGATACAAACCATCTTCATGTGGAATAGCTTGAAACAATTTTTACTTGCAATTTTCTTCACAAATAGTTCCCATGCCCCCCAAAAAAATAGCAAGAATAATTTTTCAAATTGTCTGACCTTGGCTAGCCTGGATGGGAAAAACTGGAGTTGATTTCTTAAAGCACAGCAGTTTAAGTTTGCGTTAATAATTCTCTTTAACATGGAAAAGACCTGATGCAGTTTCTTTATCTCACTGAAAGTTGTTGAAGTGTAGTTGAGATATCCAGGGCCATCTGACTCGAGAAAAGCAAGTTTCATTTGCCTCTCATGTCAGATAACTTTCTGAAGAACTTGCAGAACGTGTTTCCACCAAAGTTTCTGCTATCTGAGTAGAAACTCCGGTGAGGCACCGTTTCAGAGTCTTTTACTTACTTTTCTGACCAAAAAGTTCTTAGCCTAAAAATCTTCTCCAGAAAATGAGGGGACACAAAAGTCTGGGCAGCTCTAGCTGCTGGTGTTCGTTTCCACTCTCTGTCAAACTGCAGTGCTAATTTGGGCAGATCCTTTCCAGACCTGCTTGTGTGCCTGAAGCCTATTGACATCCTTGGCTCT
Source organism: Ramphastos sulfuratus (assembly GCA_013399055.1). Lineage (NCBI taxonomy): Eukaryota > Metazoa > Chordata > Aves > Piciformes > Ramphastidae > Ramphastos > Ramphastos sulfuratus. The sequence continues at coordinate 17,890 of WBNM01038359.1, forward strand.
TTTGACACATCTTAATGGAAAACGTTCTCTCTTCTTCCTTTTTGGCTTTTTCTGTTTTCTTCTTGTTCCTCTTTTTCTCCCCCACTTTTCTCTTGTTTCCTCCTCCATGATCTGGCTCCAACTCCAGGTGCTTTTTGTCTGTGGCAGAAACAGTTTGTGCTGATTTATGTTTTAGCTGCAGTTCCTGAGTAAGGAAACTCTTTGACCTGGACTTCAGCTCCCTGGGGCAGAATAGAACCAATTGTAATCCTTGTGTGTTGATCACAGTGAGTTAGAGATGATTTCTGAATTCTGGAATTCCCTCTTTGCCTGAAGGACTCAATAATGAGATCATGAGTAAGAGCCAACCACCCAACTCCTAGGATTTTGAGGCTGTATAAACTTGGTGGTTCTTGTCATCATGGAAAAGCCACTGGCGCCTCTTCAATTTCTAGGACTGGCCTCTGCTGCTGTAAGTAGTAGCAAAGTGCCAGAAGAGAACAGTGGAGCTACACTGCTGTACAGCAGCAGGCTCAGGCTCTTCTGTCTTAGTAAGTGTGAGAGTACATAGGTATAGAATCATAGAATGATAGGGCTGGAAGGGACCTCAAGGATCATCTAGTTCCAACCCCGTGCCATAGGCAGGGACACCTCCCACTAGTACAGGTCACTCAAGGCCTTGTCCAACCTGACCTTGAACACCTCCAGGAAGGGATGTGCTGGTTTGAGCTAATTTGGAATATTTTCTAGTCTGGGTCATTTCTCAAAGTGTGGGGGGTGGGTAACTCCCAAACCATCACAAGGGAGCAGCCACAACCTCCCTGGGCAACCTGTGCCAGTGTCTCACCAACCTCACTGCAAAGAACTCCCTCCTAACATCCAATCTAAATCTCCCCTCTGCCAGTTTAAACCCACTACCCCTTGTCCTGTCATTACAAGACCTTTTCAATAGTCCCTCCCCAGCCTTCCTGTAGGCCCCTTCAGATACTGGAAGGCTACTATCTGAAGGGGGTACAGCAATTCTATCTTCCAGAGACGACTCAGTGAGGAATCTGGGTTGGTAATGGAATCTGTAGCAAGCTCTAAAAAGATATCAATCTCTGTAATCTGATTTATAGAAGTGATCTATCAGCACTTCATTTGAGCTGGGTGCATGCAAACATGGTATGGCCCACATGAGTAACAAATATATAAACTATATGTGTTACTCAGTCTCACATTAAAATGATTGCTGCTGCAGAAGAAAAGTTTTTCTTCCAAAACCCCTGTGCCTGGTCCAGTTTCCCACTGTAAGAGCGAAAATCACAGAGATTAACAGCTACTTTCCTACTTTATACATTTATAAATGTTGCCTGAGTGATATTCTCCCCTCAGTTATAAATGGTATTTAAATGGCTTTCTTCTGAATTAATGCTGCGATGTTTAGAGCGTCCTGTTAAATCAAAACGTCCTTTGGAGAGAGGTTTGAGAAGTGGAGTGGGTATTTTAAGAGTGTTGGAAAAGGAGATTTGGAAATCTGGTCAGGTCTTCAATTTCATGGTTTTCTCTAAATATTTTACAGCTGTTTGTAGCCTCTTGTAGCTGATTTTCATTAGTTTTATTGCTTCAGTCCACTCCTGCCAAGTTTGATGTAGACTCCAGTGTACACAGGGTGGATTTGTGCAGGCAGTGAGTCTGTGCTAGAGCCATCTCAGTCCAGCTCCTGCCTATGGCTCTTAATGGGACCCACTCATTAAACTCTCCTGGGAGCACTGTGAAGTAAACTGCATCTATGTTACCTCTCAAATAATATATTGTAATTAATGTTAAATGACTCAGAGAGAATAATTTTCTTTGATAATCACACCATTATTTAACAATAATTCCTGTGGGTTTACTTTTAAGTAACTTCATGTGAGGACTGTATGTGCCCACAGGTACTGTTTAAAAGCTAGTTGGGTAATTAAAAGTTTTTGCTGTAATTGTTGCCTCTTACAAGCTGCCTGACTGAAATTCACAAGAATCAAAACCTGAATTAAAAAAAAAAANATAAAAAAAAAAAAAAAAAAAAAAAAAGGCAGGAAATACATAATTAAGGGTGGAAAAAGTCTTTTGGCATATTCCAATAGTCTGTCTTAATTTAAAAGAAAATACAAATAGGAAGTTAAAGGAATTGTTTCTGATATTCCTTGGAATGTGTTGAGTTAAATTTCAGCAATGTGAATAGCGACATCAGCTCTGTTGTGATAATTGTACATCCATTTAGCACACAGTAGTTAATAGAAATAGAAAAGTCCTTTTATTTCAAGTGTATCAAGTCATAATTCAAAACCAAGTCAGACACAGGCCTTCATTTTGATAAAATCAAGTATAGTTTTGTGGTGATAATTGAAAAGGTAGTTGAAAAATTGTTTCTTGCCGTTTGAGTGAGGTGGGTTTTGTTAATGGGTCAGAACCATTCTTCTCCAGGCTGAACAAGCCCAGCTCCCTCAGCCTGTCCTTGTTGGAGAGATGTTCCAGCCCCCTGATCATTTTCATAGTGCACCTCTGGACCTGCTCCGTCAGGTCTGTGTCCTTCCTGAGTTGAGGGCTCCAGAGCTGGACACAATACTGCAGGGGAGGTCTCACCAGAGGGAAGTGGCAGAACCACCTCTCTGGATCTGCTGGCCGTGATTTTGATTTAGCCTAGGGTGAAATTTAGGGCATTTACAGTCCAAATTCAAGCAAAAAGGTGAATAACTGAGACAAGGACCAATGTCTTCATAGATCTCCATAGGCAGAGATGCATCAACATGGGCTTTTGTCAAATTAAAGTAAATTTTAAGTGCAAAAGGTTGCATCACATTTGGAGCATGATACCTCTTACTGCTTTCCCAGGTGCAGACTTTTGGGTTAGATCACCTTTGTCCCATCTCTCCCAGAGGCTTGGGCTGGATGTTCTGTTTATCTTTTCTCTCTGCCAGTCACTTTTCTGTGGCATTGGCACAGGCAGGGAAGTCAGGGATGTGGTTAGTTTCCTTTCAACCTATCTGAACAGGTTTTTGGGTATGGAACTGAGAAAAGCTTCTTTTGGGCAGGAGGAGGGAAGTGGGTGCTTCATGATGGAATGGGAGCAATTTATGTTTTCCCTTTAAGTCCGCAGAGAGAACTTTTTTGAGGCTACATTTGCTTTAAAGTAGTGTTTATTCAGAGTACCTTTGCACAAGAAGAGCTGGTGATGGTGACAGTTGTTCAGTGGGATTTGGCATGTGCCAGGTTTGGGGTTTGGAGATATGTGCAAGCCTTCAGGAGACACCCAGGCAATTCTCCCAGCTTCTGCAATTGCTTTGATTCTGGCACTTGTCACGAGAGGAGCTGAATTTCCTGGCATAGACTTCCCATAGACTAATTTCTGCATGCATATGCTATTGGTACCAAAAGATTATATCTTTGCATCCCCAGAAAGAATCTGAAACTCAGACTTTTCCATCAGAGCAGCTTGAGTAAAATGAAATTCTATTTGATCCTGCATATTCTGGCTTTCGACCAAAGCATGGCTTTATAGTTTCAGAAACTTGAAGAGTGAACATGAGTATAATTTTAAAGCTAGAGAATATGTGGGAGGAAACTTCAGTAATTCTGAAGCTCTTAGTGTTAAAATGTAGCTAGTAATGTGAGGTAGGATTTTCTTAGGTTCCTTTGATAAATTCTAACCCTAGAGCTCAAAAGTTGTCTATATTCACAGGGCAGCCATTAGTATTTTCTTCTCGTTAGTGGAGGCCTTTGAGTAGTGATGTCCCTGTGAAGTCAGATACAGTAATCTAAATTTAAAATGCCTCAGTGCAGTTCCTGCAATTTGCAGATGCTTCAGGAAACTCAGATCAATAGGAAGTAGAGAAGGATGTCTCCTTACAGACAGCTTAGCCCTTGGGCAGCATCAAGCTGTGGGCACATTATTCTTAAGCCCTATGGTGAACTGTGCTATTGTCTGGCTTACAGCGTAGGTTGCATGCCTCATGACACCTTGAGAGTAATACCACAGACAGATGGAGTACTCAGATGGTTGTGTTAAATCAACCGCAGCTCAAATCTAGTTCTAAACAGTGATTAGAGCCCAAGATAAATGTAGTACTTCAAAGTGACTCCAAAGCAAGTCACTTGATAAGCTTTCAGGATCAAACACCACTGACTTCTGGGAAGGCCTTAGCTACGAATACTGAAGATGTTTCCCATTTCCACTTTGCAAAGTCTGGTAGGGGAAAAAACAATGATTCTTTTAAATGATGGTGCAATGAAGTATTTTTTTGACTTGGCTAACACATTACAGTTGTCAGTGCTGAAGAGTGGGATTCTGTGACACCGGCAAGAGGATGGGACTGAAATGGCTTCTTGCCGTATTAGCTGAGGATATGTACAGCTCAGTATTTAAGTTTTGACATTTCTGAAGGCTTCCAAAATCCGTGTTCCATAAGGAGAGTAAGCTTATTCACTTAGAAAGCTGACACCTATTTGGACACCTGTAAGCTGAAGAAGAGTAAAACTCCCACAATACTTAACAGGAAAGCCTACCTGAAAAACAAATTTATCTTTGGAGCTCAGCTTGTTTTGGTCCTTTCTGCCTGACAGCTTCATAACTGGCACAGTAAATGCAACTTTACAGACTACAGTTGATTTGTGTATGTGGAAGTTGTGAATATTATGGAAATTAACTGTATAAACATTGCCCTCCAGGTGGAAAAAAAAACAATTTCTAGAAATCATACCACGAGTAATTGCAGTATGAAAAAAGAGATACATTGATGAACTTAATCAAAGAGGCATAAGCAAGTATTTAAAACTTGCTTTTAAAGGAGAACTCTTTACCAGTGTACATTTGTACACTTCAGGAGGCCTACTAAGGTAAAACCCAAATCTTTATAACAAAGAGAAAAGAAGAATAAACAGTGATAATGCTTAACAGCTGAGTACTGCAATAACAAATTGATCTTAGCAAATAATTGATGTACAAGTAGGTATCATTATAAAGCTCACACCATAAAGGGAAGGACTTAATACGAAAGCATAAAACAGGGCAAACTATGAATAAATACAGCTCAAGCAATTAAAAAATATGTTGGTAAAAGCAACTGAATATTTTAAGCATGGAGTCAGTAGAAAATGTGTAGTTGGGGAGGGGAAAAAGGAGAGACTAAAAACGGCCTGAAGTACTGTGGTACATAGCATGTACTTATTTTGTTGGTAGAAGAGTTGTTCTATGCTGTTTCAGGCAGAATAAAGGGATCAGTTAAAGTTCAGAAGATCATGTACTGATCAGACTTAACCTCCACCATAATTCAACAGAACACTTACTCAAAACACCTCCCCCCATGTTTTATACTCACAGATTTAAAGATAATACGTGACTGTATCCATCAGGATTGAGCCTGTAACATCTTTAAGTGACAAAGTGTGTTAAGAGAAGTAATTGCTTCATCAAGGATTTAGGTGAAGGTGCAGCTTGATGGAAGTTCAGATTGACAGGAAGAATCCTCCTTTATGCAGACAGTGGTAGAGGTGCAAACTTTCAACTCTGCTCTTCGGAGCCACTGTTCGTTTAAGTGGAAAACAGTGGGAGAGGAAAAGTTGACTCAGGCAGAACATGCATTATGTTACTTCACAGAAACCACAGCTAGGTTGTTTTGCAGGTAACCTAGATCCAGCAGACCGACAGACACTCGTGAACAAAAGAAATAAGGAAAAAAGCAGAAGGTAAGCTAAAACCCAAGTAGACATAATGGGAACCACAGTAATTTTTTACTCCGATAATGCGATACCAAAACAAGCTATAGGCAAAACAAGCATCTTCACATTGCATGGCAGTAAGGAGGGAACAAACAGAGTGTCCAGAAAGAAATAGTGCAATACAGCAATGAGACAGCATGAAGGAGATTCAGGTGTTGATACTCCACACTTTAAAACTGATCTGTGAGCCTTCCACTGAAATTTTGTTTCCACCTTAACAGTTGGATGTGAAACCTGGAAATCTACCAAAGGTACAGACAGACGTCTAAAAGCTTTTGAAAGAAAATGCCTTGGGGAAATAGTAGGTATTAAATGGAATGAATTTATAACAAATACTGAGATTCATCAGGGAGTTGAACAAGACTTAATCTCCTAAATTATCCAGAAATGAAGATGGAAATATCTAGGATATGTGGTAAGAATGAACCCAGATCTGATGCCAGACTGTCTGCCATGGCAGGAATGCCTTCAGGCTGACTGTAGAAGATGTATAAGGGGCTGACCAAAGAATTCCTCCATTGAAAAGTGCTTAGAGATGGAAACATCACAAGTAACTTGACAAAGTAGGGGACAGTCAAAGAGAAAGCCAGATGGACAACAGTCAGCGGAGTCGCAAATGTGTTTGAAGGGACTCTCGCCAGTGTAGGGGAAAAAACGTGAGTTGGATGGCACCAAAGGTTTTCATCTAATAATTCATGTCTATTAGGGGCTATAAACACTTGGCAGACTTGTAAAATGATTTCAGGACTTTTATCAGCACCACTCCAGGCCTAATGACTAGAAGGTACATATTTTAATCCCAGAGTCCAAGCTCAATCTGTCACTGGAAACTGGCAGCTGCAGTAAGCTCTATAATTTATGTAAACTCAGCACCACCCACAAGTTTCTAAGATCAACACACAAAGTGGTTTCTGCTGGTATGAGAGAGAAAACCACCAGGTTGTCTTCCTGCATCCGGGTGGAGGAAGTCAGTGATTGTCTGCTTGCAATAATAAGAGAAGGCATGGCTGCCAGGACCTTTTCTTCAAGCAGAGTATCTTGGCGTCTGACCCAGCCAGTGAACCGCTGTTCTTAATTAGCCTCTGTCTTGACTCTATTAGTATCCTGGCATCTAGCTGTCTGGGAGTTTGTAGTCAGGCATGCAGCTCCTCGGCGTTACCCACATGCACCTCGGGAACCGCTGTCACCTGTGTTGTTATTCTGGTGTCATCCTGGGTGACCATATTTGGCTGTTCCCAGAAAGTCTTCTTCCCTGATCTGCTGGCCTGGCCCCAGCGTGGCCTCTTAGCAGTGTGGCAGCGTTTGGAGGCTCGTGATGCCTCTCTGCTGCTAGATGCCCTACATCCAGCAGTGCTTCACTGTGCAAGCACCACTTTTCAGCTGCTGACTGGAGGCCTCTTTCCTACCATATCCATTTAGCTGATTTTTATTTCTTCAATTTGTAGCTAGAATCGATTGAGTTCAATTTTTGAAAGGGGGAGAGGCTTTGTTGGTGTTCAGAGATCTGAACTGCTAACTAGTGAGTTAAAAAACTATATCGTGTGTCCTTGGGTAAATCAAAAGCATGGTTGGGATTTGGCAGCCTGGGCAGAGGCATCCTGTACTGTTTGTTCTACTCAACAGGCTCCTGCCTGGCCTCCAGCTATCCCCTTGGCAGGGAGAAAGCCTCACTGGCAACACCTGCCAGCCTCAGGGAGATATCTGATAAACCTTAGCCTGTCTCAAATGGTGTTGGCAACTGCACTGTACCCAGTATGTGTTAGTTACAATGGGGTTGTACCTCCCAAAGAGAGGGGTTTAAACCAGGCTGTGGTTGCTTGACTCCCAGTCTCTTTGGAATGTAAGCCTCAAGACAGGTTTTCAAAAGGCGACATCACCTGAGTTTCTGATTTGAAGTACAAATGAGTGATACTTCTTATATCGTGACTCGATTCTCTCTACAAGTTGGATGACTTTTCCTTCAGCTAAAAGTTATTGTGACTGGTATCTACTTCATTGCTTCAAATGTTCTTGCAGAACCATGGTAGTAAAATAAGATCTTTCAAGTAATGAAAACCAGAAGCTTTCTTTTTTACTTCTTTTTTTTTTTTTTTTTTCCTGCCATGGTGTTGGCTGTGCCGACGGAAAGTCATTGATTGCCTTCTAAAACTGCTCCTGAATTGCTTCCTTGATGCTGCCATCTCTTCTTTCTTTAGAAGCAGCTTGTTTTGCATACCTGGTTTATTCCACAAACATTCCTTTTATGCTTTATCTGCAGCTTGTTAGTTTGGTCTGTAAAATGTCGTCACCAGCCAGGTGAAGATATCGAGGGTAGTCACTGAAGTGCGCAGGTATCACCAGTGCAGAAAGTGATGTGACAAAAGGTTATATTAAATGGATTGTGCAGCTTTATCTTCTTGTGTGGAACGCATTTTTGGTGAGATATTCAGTCCTGAGAAGAGTTTAGGGCATGCACTGTTAATGGATCCTATGAAAACAGAACATAGGAGATGAAAAGCTGTTACGAGGAAGGTCCTGATGGAGCAGACCTGCTGTGGATTTTTGTCATTCGAAGCTAAGTTGTCTCTGTGAAAAGAATCTTGTCCCGTGCTGGCAATTTAATCAGTCAGAGCAAAGGCATAGTTTATGTATGGAAAATATTGTATTATGTGGTAGATCTTTGTTACAGCGTTCGCAAGCTTCTGAGGAAAATTGTAATATTTTGGCAGGAGCTCAAAATTCTCTTTCCTACAAGGAACAGGTTTGGTGGTGTTTTTTTTCTCTAACATGTCATTTTGAGGTTACATGGTAACATCTGTCAGAGCTGTGCTAACCTCTGTCATCCAGCTGTTATAATTGTGGTATTTTCCTTCCTTTCCCTTCTCTTTCCTCTCCTTTATGCTTTCCCTTTCTCCTCCCTATGAAGGGAAAAAAAAAAAAAAAAGCAAGCTTAACAAAAAGAAAAAAAACCCAAAACCCAACAAACCAACAAAAACCATCTCCTTTTATACTGAAACTTCAGGTGGAATGAAGTGGTTATAAAAGCATCTGTCAACACAGGAATAGTTTGCCAAGTTAAGTATTTGGGTTGGAAGTCATGCCTTCCCAACTGCTTGAAAACAGGAAGTATCTCTGTTAAGTGATGGATAGCTCTACTTTGCTGAGAGGAAGAAAAGGCTTTTTTTCTCCTTTCTTTTTTTTTTTTTTTTTTTGCCTCTGGGCTAATAAATGAGTTCTGCAGTTGTTCCATGTATGCTTAAAAAAAAAAAGGACTCCTCTAAAAATGTGTTCCTGGATGTACATGTATAGATGTGTGTGTGTGTGGATATACATACTGAAAGGAAAAAAAAAAAAAAAAACAACCAAAAAACCAACCCCAAAACCAATAATCCACTTTGTACATGATCAGTCCCTGTCAGAAGCCAGCCCAGGCACATCTTATCCCGGTGATTCCTGTAAAGCTCTCAAAATCTGTCAGAAACAGCCTGCAGGATTGCAACGGCTCCTGGGTGATTAATTGCCAAAAGAGTCTGGTTCCAGGTTCCATTACATGTAATTGTTATCTTTTCTAAAAGGGGTTCTTTTATTAAACACACACACACACACACACA
>WBNM01038359.1:27269-66206 GCA_013399055.1 Ramphastos sulfuratus
AAAAAAAAAAAAAAAAAGGAACTGGCATTCCTGAGGTTTTGCACCTCTTAGACAGGAGCATGAAGGACTCTCTTATGTAAACATACGCTGAAGAGGGTATGTTACGTTGTTTATTAGCTGATGATAGATTCCCCCCCCCCTTCAGTTAATTTTAACTTTACTAAAAATAATTTTATTAGAAATAAGGGAGGAAGAAGTGCATAACATTGAGAGAAGAGGGGGAGTTCTATCGCCTTCTCCACATCAAAACCTCTTTGCTACCCAGCAAGTGGCCAAGGACTAGATTGCCCCCTGCTCCTTACTAAAGCAGGCCCAAATTGAGACATCCTCTGTCTGCCCAGCATTGTGGTAAGACGGATTGGACATGGGGAGAGAACAAGATCTGGTGTCTGAAAACCACCTTGCAGAGGAAGCTGGCACCACAGCTATGAGCTGAGACCCTGCCAGTCAGCACAGGTGCAAGGAGGGGACAGTGTAGCTGCAGCCCAGTGAGAAAGGGCAATTAAGTGCTGGTTTTTGCAGAGTTTGTGGCTTGGAACCTTGTCTTCGAGTGTCCCAAAAGTATGGGCAGATTGTGGAGAATCTGCTGAACTGCTTCTTCTTTTTTTTTTTTTTATTCCAAGACCATACTCACAAAGCAGAGGGTAGCAGAGCCTGATCGCGGCTGTCGGTGCCTCCATGTTTCTGAACACGTGCAAGAGGCTTTATCTGGAGCCAAATTTCTATGGTGCCAAACTGGAGTATCTGGAATCTAATCAATAGGGTTGCTTGGATTTGCAGTGCTTTCACTGTTAAAAATGTGCTGTGTTACTGACAGGTTTAGACTTTTATAGATGGAGGCCTGGGCAAAGCTTGTCTCCCAGTGAACGCTGCGCTCATTCCTGCCAACTGGCCAATTTAACTGTTTGAGATAGCAGAGAAGAAAAGCATGGAGATACTGGTTCTGCAGCTGCAGAGTATCTGCCTGTAGATCTTCCTGCCAAGAGAAGTGATTGGAACTTGGTTTCTCGAGATATTTTAATCCTATCTGAACAAAACCACATAAAAACGTGCTTTGGTATTGTCTGCATGGGCCAAGGAGCACATTGTTCCTCACGGTTATGTTTACACGGTCTCACTGCTGCAGCAGAACAAGTCTCCTCAAGTCTTCTTTCTCCACGATTCTCCTTGAATTAGCTGTATTAATCAAACTCTCAGTGGCAGGACTGGGATCTGCAGTGCCTGGGACAATGATAATACTCTGATTTAAAAAATGGGGAAATGTAGCTGCATCCAGCTTTGTGCAGATTTGGAAAGAGAAGCCTGGCTTTTTTGCAGGGTTTTTCTGCTTCTGCATCCCTAGGCAGTTTCTTTAGATGGTGGATAGATGGTGACCGTGGCTGGTGCAGAAAGGACCATAGGATGTAAGCTTAGGAGGAGGCAGGAGGGCAGAGCAGCCTCTTCCCTGAGCTGTATAGATAAGGCAGTTGAATAATCACTGGGTGCTACATGGTGTCCCCAAAGGCACAGGCACAGCTATCTGCAGCCTGAAATCCCATGGCTTGGCAGCGAGGTGAGGGCTGTGGTGCAGATGCAGCATGGTGGGTGCTGGGACATACCAGCCAGCCCTGTGGTGAGCACTGCTTGGTGGTAGTAGTGGTTAGGGACTCAGCCCACAGTGGGACCTCATGCATGCCTGACAGCAGATGTCAGGGGAAGGAAATGAAATCAAAAGTGATTCTGAATGCCTTGACCATATGGAGGCTCAATATGCTTTCACATCAACTCTGGGAATTTTGGCTTTCCTGAAGCACTTTTAGCATTGCCTGTTACAACTTAATTATTCAAATGCTCATATCTTCTTATAAGTACCACCATGAGGGAAATGAGTGGCTTACTGTGAAACACGCAGAAGCTGAGTACGTCACTCAAGCAAGTCACACCAGTGGTTCCTCTTGAGTCAAGGCAGTTCTTCCCTTGGGTTTCATTTAATAGGGAAGGATAAATTTGTTATTTTCCTGCATACTAGAACTCTGTGTTTCACTGTGAGAGTGATCGTAGTGATATCTGAAGGTGTTAGTTCCTCTCAGTAGCCAACAAAGGGAGCAATTCCAGGAGGTGCATTTAATTCCGTGGAAAAGTTTCCGTCTGTTGTTGAGGTGAACTGGAAATGAGTAAAAATCAGTGGTTGAGGGAAGAGGATTGACTAATGGTAGTAGACCTGGAGGATAAGCCAAGTAAGCAGAGGAATCTTCCTACACAAGCAGGAGGTGCTTAGCAGTGGAGGAGAGATGGATGATTGCATTCTTATTCTTCAGGTGGTTAACTCTCTGTATCGCTTCATCTTGGTTTGGACCCAGATGTTATAAACTGTCTCCCTGTTGAAGTCTGCTTCTCGTTGGTGTAGCAAGTCACGTGTTTGCTCTCTGCCTTTAATTAGCGCTCAGGCTAATGCCTGAGCAAAACGTTCCCGCTGTGCTCACTGCCACTTGATAGTGCGCATTCTTCCCCAACACCTGCTGTCAGACCTATCATGTCTTTTCTTGTCAACTTGCACAATGCTCCAGGTCTTGAGCAAGACTGACACGATGGAAAGGCTGTACAGAAATCTATGTGGAAGGTGAAGTCTTTGCGCAGGGACTGACGATAGGAGGCTGCGGTATTTTGTAGGAGCAAATTTCCAGTAACGTCTAATAAAGTGGTGTTTGCAAATGCAGTTTTCGAAGTAGTGGATGTACTACAGGCTGAAGAAGCAAACTGCTCCACCCTGAGAGGAATTGTAAGTGTTGTGTAACGACAACAGGGAGTAATCTGTACAGATCTTGGGAGAAGTACAAGGGTGGTGACCAGCAAACAAGTCATCAAAGAGGGGAACTGGTTAGAGATGTTGGCATGTGCTGATGGTGGTGACAGACGTTGGCAGAGAAGGAAGAAGGTGGGGAGAAAGTAGAGTGTAAGGAAAGGGGCTCTTGGCAAGAAAAAAAGCAGTATTGCTTGCCTCAAGAGCCTGTAATTACATGACTGCAGCCTTGTGACACAGCAAATAAGCTTGTCACCTGAAACAGAGCAAGCTGAGATTGCCTCCTGAGACAGCTCATGCCAGATGAGGGGGGGGCATAAAAACTTGGTGGAAGAATAGAACTTAGTTCTCCACTGGACTATGGAGTTGAAGTCCTTAATAGTGACACTCTAAATCTGTCTTTTGCCCTCAGCACCTTCTAATTTTGGTAGTTATTCCATGGTTGCAAAAAGACTCCAGCAGCCTGTCGGGCAGACAGGATGGATGAGTTTCCTGTACGTGAATCTTTCAGAGATCCTAAACTACCAAGTGCTTCCTGGTCTGTTGTGTTGCAAGCATGACCTACTCTGGCACAGAGTGGGAATGAACATACCAGGCACCGAGGTGAGCCTCAGAAGTGTAGGAGAAGCACCTTTATGGGAGCTGATTTTACTCCTGCAAGAGCTAAATATGATGGCACAAGAAAACCTTTTTGTGGTTGTTACAAGCTCACTTCCTTAGCCTTTTACCTTAATACTTTCCATGTTTGCATGTGTCCCAACACGGGTAGAAACATTTGAAGGATCTCACAAGCAGTTTTTGCTTGCACAGACTGCAGGAGGAATGAGTATGACTGACTTGAAAATGCTTTAGATATGTTCAAACACTGTAGTGGTGAAAGTAAAAATATTTGCATTGCCAAATCAGATTACAAGATACAGAGCAGCTCTGGTGTTTGGGAGCCTGTGTAGGTAGGGACCACAACCAGGGCTCATAAACTGCAGTTGTTAATTTAAATTGGAAGGAATTAATTGCAAAGGAAACAGATTGTTCTGTTTCTGCTTCCAGCCCTCTCGTTTACATCTGTGGTCTAATCCCAGTGGACTCCAAAGGCAGGATTCAACTTTGTCTTGTGTTTTTTAGGCTCTGCATTAAAAGAAATGTATTTGCTTGGAAATGTCTTAAATTTGGTATAGAAATCTGTTTCTGCTTGTGAAGACTGATTGCAGCAGAGAACATGCAGTAACATTGATTCTCCAGATGAATTTGGTTACCTGCTGAACGTGTTTGCTTCCTTTTACACATCTCAACATACTGCTTACTGGACAGCTTATGTTTTGCTATGCAAACTACAATTTGGTAATGATTTTTTTGTCAGTTTGCCACTTTTTTGTTGTTGTTGTTATATGTTTTTTTTTTTTCTAATGTCAAGTTAACTTTTGCACTGTTTCTGACCTTTTGTTATAAAAGTTTTGTTTAAGACTTATTTCGATGGGTTGGGCAATGGCTGGAGAAGTACATCAGTAGGAGGAAAATTAGCCAAGCCCTAAAGTTAATTCTAGTCCATTCTTAACAGGAACCACAAATACCTACCTGGTTTTACTTATCTAAGTTTTCTTTCATGAAATAATTATCTTCATAATTGCACACAAGATACACATTTTTGAACAAACTATCTCTTCCAGTGATGTATTTTGAAGTACATTTTAATTATTGAAGAACTGGAGCATTTCTTTTGCAAAAGGGAAGCATTTTTAATGAAAATGTGTTTTGGCTATTGATGATATTATGTACTACATTATCCCATTTTCCTAGTGCTCCCCTGTAAAATATTTCTCTGTGTACCACTAGGAACTTCCAGTGCATGTGCACTTAGACCCCTTTCATACCTGTTGTGGTAACAACAACAAAAATCACCTAAACTTGCATAAGAATTGCTTAATGGTATGAAGGATTCTGGTTTCTACCAAAACCCCAATTACTTAATTTTGTGCCCTTCCTGGCCTACATAAATTATGCAACCCTCACATCTCAACATCAGTGAATTATGTAGCTCTGCAACACATCAATTAATTTTGGCCCCATCAACTTCCCACCTTCTGTGTGCTCTTAGCCTCAAATCAGTTCTGCATCTCCCAGCCGCGAGCGGTTAATTTTGTACTCCCGGCAGCTCATATCTGCCTGAACCTGCAGCCCAGCTTCAACTCTTCACCCTCCCCCACCTGCCTCTCCTCCAAGCAACCGCCTTCTCCTGCCGAATTCCTCCTCCTCCTCCAGCTCAGCAGCGAGGATCAGTCTAGGTACCTTCACCTCCTGCCTCACCAATGGGCCACTCCAGATCCCAGTGCGCTCCATAAGCAGTGGTGCTGGTCCAAAGGTGACCTTGGAGCTCTTATTGTTCTCCTCGCAGATTTCGAAGTGCAGATTGCAAGACTGAAGCTCCATCTCCTGGAATGGCCTGTGAAATTCATGACCTGCACGGAGCAACCACCCCCAAATCCTTCTTTGTGGGGAAGCTTGCATCGTCCAACACCCCACTGAGAAGAGAAATAGCTTCTAGGTGTGTAAGAAAAGTGGCATTGAGGAAAAAGGTGGTGCCAGCATCCATCAAACTCCGTGCTGCTGGCAGCAGCAGAACTATGCATGACCTGGGCCTTGGTGTTAAAGCTGACACCACTGCTGCAGGTGTCCACCTCAAGTACAACAGTAGACTTCTCTAAGCAACTTAGAGCAATCTCATTTTCCTCCAGAGGAAACGGGTGTGCAAAAACATCAAGAGGGGTATCTTATTCCCTTATTGCTAACCAATATGTGCAGCTCAGTTCTGAGTCCTGAAATATTTTGGCCAAAGAGGAAAAATATTACCATGAGAAGTATGTGCAGAGAACAAAAACCTGAGAGAGCAACACCGTGTCCTGCAAATGAGAATGGCCTCGACTTGCTATTGCACTCTGATTGCCTTCAGACCAATGAGCAGCAGAACAGCTCTGCAGCCCACCTACGGCCTCTCACTGGGGATCTGCCTTCCAGTAACAGAGAATGGGTCAAGGCAGGCCCCTTCCTCACTCTCTCCTTCTGCTTTTAGCTCCTCAGGAGCATAGAGGGGAGGGGGCTGGTGCCTTGCCAAAGGGACAAGGGTGGTGACAGCAGAGTAAGGAGCAATGGGGCTGTGCCTAGGGTCACTCATTTCCCATCTGGTTGGACTGTCAGGAGGGCTAGTGGAGACCAACTCAGAGTTTAATCTGCTTTTCTCTCTGGGGGGGCTGGAGGGAATCTGACTCTTCTCTCAAGTGAGGTTACAGAATATTTTCTCTGCTCTCTTTTTGTCTATGTCTATTTAAGCAGCAAGTCCTGCAGAGACTGACTTGTGCTTTTTTTGTACAGTTCCCAGCACATCTGGCTGTCTTGGATAAGGTCCCTGGGCTTGATTGTAGCAAAAAGTAATGATAGCCTGTTTAAAACTTGGGCCTCCAACTATGACTATATATAAAACACAAAGCATTTGGGACAAACTGGAGGAAACAGAATTTTTCTTAACGGGGCACAAAACATACATTCACTCTTAACATCTGCAGTTGTGCTTCGCAAGCATGGCTGCTCCATTGTGTTAAAAGACTGAACCTCAGAACTGAAAACCGAGGCAACACAAGGGAGTGCTTGCTCCCAGCTGACTGGCTTCAAGCTTTTTTCTTGTCCCACTTGCACAACAGCCACGGCCACTCAGCAGTGTGAAGCTAAGCTTGCTCTAGAGAACATTCTAATTAGCTAAGCATCCTGACGAAACCTGCCTTGATTTAAGAGGCACACACTATACTCATGCGAACATTTCTTGTTTCTTCTAAATAATAGAATTAGCTATGGGCACTTCCTTAAGAGCATGCAGAACACAATTGCAGTATAATTCCTCTCCCTCCAAGCCTAGTCTTGAAACATGCAAATTTCTCTTTCAAGTATGTTGGCAAAAATTGGCAATATCCTGATACGCACATGAGTGAGACTCGGAATTACACATGGTTGAGTTACTCTCAGTGGGGTGAGTTCCTCGGTGAATATATCAAGGGTCCTGTGGAAAGCAGCACAGTCTGCTGAGGAAATACCAGTGGCTGGCTTGCTTCTTGCTCTCTTTCGTAGGGATCCAGCATTGGCTGATGCAGGGGGCAGGGTACCAGCCTGGATGTGAGGGACCTTTAGCCTTCCCGGTACAGCTTTCTTTATATAGCTCTGCGCAATGCACCGCAGCGCAGTGCTCTTTCTGCTGAGCATTTTCATGTTCTGTTTTAAAAATAACAAGACATCTCTTAACATTCAGGATACATTTTTCCACTCTGAAGCACCACAACAGTCTTTTTAAAGCAACTCTAGGAAGGGTGTTACCTTGATCAATGCTGTGCAGGAAGGAAAGCTCTTTCCTACTATTTTTTCAGAATGACTTTCACTGACATGATCAGGCTGGGAAAAGACTTATTGGCTGACAGCCTAGGACAGCCATGCAGTATCTCTAGTCATCTGGAACTCAAACTACTCTGCCCAAGGGAGAACCATAACATAAAAACAATTTAGGTTACATGCTGAATCTTATAAACATTGTTCAGTTTTTTAAAAATAGTTTAAATGCTATTTATGTGCATTTGCTGTGCACAGGTTTGCTTATTCTTTCAGATGTCAAGTAAGAAATGCTGGGTGAGTTTTTACCTTTTTACTGTAGATGACTTTCAAAACTCTTGGAGGTTTTTAGAAATATAGAGAGGTGAACTTCCTCTCTTCTAAAAAATATAAGAGCATGGCTTCTGCTATGTGTTGGCTATAATTATTTCATATATAGATAATGTTATGTATATTTCATGTTATATGTATTTCAATGAAATATATATATATATTTCATATATAGATAATAATAGAAAGCACAGAGTCACAGAAATACTTGTTGGAGCAGCCTTCCAGAGGCCTTGAAGTCCCCCTCCAACACAATATGAAACTGTCACCAGCACCAGCTCAGGGAAGGCTTGGCTTCATTTGGCTGAGCTGCAGAACCCCTGAGGACAGTTTCCGCAGCCTCCACGATGACCTGCTCAAGGCTGTGTGTCTGTTCTAGAGACTTCTTCCTCCTGTCCAGTCTGAACCCTGCACGCTGCTCTTTGTGGCCATTGTTCCTTCATGTTGCCTGTCGCTGCTACCCAGTTTGCACTGTTACCCTCCCACCTCCCCAGTGTATCTATGACCTGTGTAACCCTGGGGAACCAGAGTGCAAGGACCAATATATGTGTGTGAAACTGCATGGCGAAGGCCTTAGCTCGTAGATGTATTCATGTCGAATTCTCAGAGAAGGAAAACCTAGAGATTTTCCAACAGCTCCAAGCTGGTGCTAAAATGTATTAACCACAGTGCAAGTCTGGGTTTTTTTCTCTTTCTGAAGCTGAGCATCACTGGTCTTGGTCTGTTGTTACCTTGTCTTGTGTAAAAGAACCCCCAGAGTAATCTGTCTTCTGTAAGCACGTGCAGCTCTAATCATTTGGGATAAGGCAACATGAATCCAGAATGTAAGCTTCATTTCAAAAATGCTTTTTTCTCCACTGTTTCAATCAAAGATCTGAACATGGGATGTGTCCAATGCCACCTGTCCTTCTGCCAAGTCCTAACATTCCAGCACACTTTGCAGCAAGCCCAAAATTATTATTTTAAGAAAGTGACTGTGATTTCTTTATTCCTTTACGATGCCTTTACTCCAGGAACTGGTATTTGTCAGGCTGAGTAGCCTTGCTGTCTTTGCAGTGACAGATCCATTGTAGCACAGAGTAGCCCTTCTTGCACATACCTCGATTGTTCTGCAGCTTGCTTTTGCTGACATGGTTGGTTATTTGGCAGCATTGTTATTTTTGAGTTGTGGTTTTTACTTTCTTGATATGATGTGCCCTGTGCTGTAACTTTCCCTGTGCTGCTTCCCTTGCAGGCCTTGCTGAGACCGGGACGAATAGACAGAATTATCTACGTGCCCTTGCCAGATGCAGCCACTCGTGGGGAGATCTTCAAGCTTCAATTTCGGTCCATGCCAGTCAGTGAGGAAGTCTGTTTAGCAGAGCTTGTTCAGCACACAGAGAAATACTCAGGAGCAGAGGTAAAACTTTTTGAATGGTAATGGCCATGAGATCAGTGCACAAAACTTTTCTTTTTAGGTTGAAATCAAGTATCATCCTGTTCTTGAGTCTTCCCAAAGTGGTGGTGGTGATTTCTGAATGTTTGATAGATCTCTGTGTTTCTGCTCAGAAAGCAGATTACAACTGGGGGCTGTTTTCCTGCAAGATCTCTATCAGAGGATTGCTACTAGGGGAAGAGCCTTTTCTAGGGTGAGCCTCAGTATGATCATGAGTGGCCAGAAGGAGTGGAAGGATGTGAGGAATGTGTGAGCAAATGCCCTTAGATTGTCCAGGCAGTTCACCTGGGTCTCCCCACATTCCCCGAGATCTTTTGCATTTAAGATTGTGACCTCAGATGAAGAGAGAAGAGACAAAGTTATGAGACAGCATAGAGGAACTGCAAAGGAAGTCACTGCTCACTGTGAAGCTCATTTTTTCCTATTCTGTGTGATCAAGACCTCACAGGAGCACTTATTGTTCTAGCTCGTTGCTGTTAGTTAGTCAGCTTTTGACAATGGACTTTAGACAATTATTTCCTGTCTTGGGTAGGAGAAACTTTTTCAGATGCTGCTGCCTGGCAGTTATAATAAGCATTTGTGCATTAGTGGTCATCACTGCTACCTGAGTATTATTCATGCCAGTGTCTCATGAAAGGATACTTCATTCTTTCCTCATTTCGATTAGTTGAAAGTAATTATATTACTTCAAAAATTCAAAGAATGTTATTAAGGTTGCCAATTCAAGCTCTTAAAAGGTATGAAATAGCAGAATTAAAATTTCCCCCTTCCTGTAGCCAGTCCTAGTGTAGCGTTATCGCACCATCGTTACTTACAGTTACCTTCCCCTTTTTCCACAGCGGAGTGGAAAGTGTGACATGCTTGTCTCTGTTCCCTCATCTTTCTTTGTGCTCTTTGCAAGGGCAGGGAAATAAGCTAAGCTTCTGTCCAGGTCCAAAAGGGGTGGTGGCTGTGGAGTACTGGTGTGAAATCCTATAATAAAGTCCCTTCTTGACTGACTGGTCACTGGATATGCTCCCAGGCAAGACTTTTGCTCGTTCAACTGTCACTTAAATGCTGGCACGATGTAAAATTCTGCATTGCCTACCAGTAACCTCTGGCTGGTGAGGGCACTGCTGTGAGTGCTCCTAGCCCAAAGGATGGGGTCAGACCTTGCTGTATGCAGCAGCAGTGTCTGGGCTGTCTTCCAGGCTCATTCCGGGAAGCTGTGTCAACGGCAGACACCAAAGTCAAACCCACAAGAGCTTTCCTCCTTCTCCACAGCACAGGACAAACTGTGCTGTGGGAAGGAATGAACGAAAGCTGCATAGTGAGCAAAGCTGGTTTGCATAGCACATCTTTCTGTGGCACAGTCTGGGATCTCATAATGAAAAAAAAAAGCCAATAATGTAAAGGATTGCAGGTTTTAATGTTGGTCTGGAAAGCTGTCACAGGATCACAGGATGTTAGGGGTTGGAAGGGACCTCCATAGATCATGGAGTCCAACCTCCCTGCCAGAGCAGGACCATAGAATCTAGCTCAGGTCGCTGTCACAGCTCCATTGCCTCCAGGCTTTGAAGCTGTGTCTTGAAAAGGTACTGTGTTTTCACATGGGTGCCAGTGATGTGATTTCTGTTGCCCTGGGGAAACTTACCTGTCTCTGGCTGAGCTACAGTTCTCAAAAAAACATAAATATAAACGTATCTTCTGTTGTTTATGGAAACCAGCTTCTTAACAGGCAACAATTGTAATGCTTGTGTTTCTGAAACTCCAAGCATATGGGGATTTCCTTTGGATCTGGATCAGCTGAGGCTCTAGTGGTGAATTCCTGTGCCTGGTTGATAATGAGACGCAAATGTCTTGGTGCTGGCTTTGTACAGAACCAAAAATAAGTTAATGGGTCAATGAGTGCAGCTACAGACTAGTTGCAGGGGAAATAAAGCCTGCCTGCTTCTAATACAGCATTTCTAGTGAATTTGGTTCTTTTTGCACCATTCAAGGCATTCTAATCACTGGGATGTAAAGAGTAAATACAAAAAAAAAAAGCCTCAGTCAGTGTTCCCTGGAAGAATATATAAAAAGTCCTGACAGTTGGCACGCACAGTGGCCAGTTTCATTAAAGCCTTTTCTTCCTAGTGTCTCCAGCTTCCCAGCTTTACAAATAGTTTCCGCTGTTGAATGGCAAGTTCCCATTCCACTGTTCTGCCCTTTGTTTAGAAAAAGAAATGGAAAATGCTGGGGGTTGTGACTGGAAGATGCTGTGTGAATAGGGAGCTGCGTGTAACGATGCATTGAATCATCCCAACATGAGCTGAATAAACAGCAAGTAAAGTGGGTAGTTCAGTGGGCATCTGGCTTCCAGCTTGGCCTTTTTGCAGATCAGGTATTTGTATCTCTTTGCCTGGCATCACTTATGAGCACTTATCTCTATTCACCTGCTGTATGGATGGTTCTCGTAATGACTACCTTCAAAGACGTATCAAAATCTCACTGTTTCGTGTGAGAGAAGGTGGAAGATAATACATGAGGGTGAATTACAGTTTCCTTCTCTCCCGTGTAAGGGAAGATTGATGTGAAAAAGAGAAAAAAAAAAAGTGCATTAGAGAATCAATGTCTGTAGAGTTAGCCTTTATTATGCTAATAGTATGGATTAGCCTCATCTTTCTAGAAATATTTGAGTCTGATCTTAATTTCTATGCCCTTCTGAAGTAGTGCTTGAGTGAGCAGTGCTTGAAGCTTTTCTTCAGGCATGCTTCAGCATCTGTAAATCAGGAAAGTAAGAAATTGGTTTTAGAAGTTTCTAAATAGTGAGGCTTGGCCTCAGAGCTGATGTTGACATCAAGGATCATTCCTTCCTCCCTCTAAGGCAACTTCTTTGGCTGCATCTCTGCCCTGAAGGCATCTACCACTTCCTAGGACCACCTCAGCCTCTTTTTAGCTGAGCTGGTGTGACCGAGCCAGTCACAGGGCTGGCCTGGGGAGCTCTGCAGTAGCCAGATGGCTCCTTGGCCCTTTGACTCAGGCCAGCAAGTTTCACTTGTGTGGAGGAGCACTCAGAGCTGCTCTTGTCTTTCCTAGGAAATTCCTGGTGAAGACCATGCCCAAGCAGCTGACACCTGGCATAGTTAAGCAGGAGCCTGCGCTCTGCTTGCTGGCACCTCCAGATGCTGTAGTGTTAGCAGGGAGCACTGGTAGGCATGGAAGAGAAATCTCTGCTCCGTGATAGTAATAGAAGTGGTTAGAACAAGCATTATGCTGCATTGAAACCTTCATAAGGTTTATCATAGTGTTCATGCATTTTGCTTTGGGCAAAATTGCAGGAAATCCAACTTTCTAAAAATTAATAACCTTTTTTAAATGGTTTTATATAATTGAGATATCTCCATTTGAGGATTGTTCAGTTTGATCATAACTTTTGCCTAGAGCGTTTTCATTTCAATCCTTCATGCTGAGAGGTTTCATCTGTTTGAATTCTCACTGTACTTTCTATAAAATGTGATTAATTGAAGATCCAGAAGTATTTAAAAGCAGCGCTTTGAAATGCAAGCAGTGTGAGTTCTTTGGGTCTTGTTTATTCGCTTTCATGATGCTGCTGCAGTCCAGCTTGCTGTAGGAAAGATGGCTCTTTTGCAGACTCAGGTGCTCAGCTTTCCTGATTTGGGGGTTCAGATGAGGTTTTCATTAATTATTGGCTGCTCTCTGCTGTAATAAAAAACACCAGTAGTCTAAATGCACTTCCTAGTGCCAGCAGGAACAAAATCGTGTCGAGTCTCTGGTAGGAAATTGCTTGTCCTGAACTTATAAATGATACATTGTCTCAAGGAGAAAGGAAGAAGGGTTGTGGTTGGAATGTGTCGTGTCCTAGAAGGAGGACACTGCCCTTTGTAGATGCGAAGGCTGGCGTCTTTATTAGACCTGTGTGGGTTAAAAAAAAGATTGTATCATTTGCCTTAACAGTTAAGTGGAAGGGCTGTGTCTGTTTTCAAATCCTTGGAGTTTGCTCTGCAAAAAGGGACAAGCAAGGGATGAAGACAGTGTTTCTCTGCTGCAGAGATACTTTGTTCCAGAAAGTAGGTGATAAAAAGGGAAATAAACCTTCTACAGTAAGGACCTTCTTTTACTGCCTGAGCCCAAGTCAGATTATGGTTTCGTTAGAATTTAGAAGGCAGTAGCAGACAGGGAGGTTTTAGGCAGAAACTGAAATCCAGCGTTGAGTTGTTTTGAGTTTAAAGTTGGTTAGAAGTAATGAAAAATTAAATGTTCTGGACATGATGACAATATTCTTAAGACAAGTGTGGTTATAAAAGTAAGCTAGTGAGACTGAGTGCTTTTAAACTGGTGGAAAGCAGGTCATGCTCAAAGCAGAGGCTGGCATTGTTTCTATAGTATTATCAGTTTCCATGCTTACAGGACACAGTAGTAAAGTGGGAATCTGGGAACCTGTAAATCTTTCACTGCTTCTGAGTCAAAGCCGAATAGTTAATGTAAAAAATATCTTTCTCACTTTGCAATAACTCTCAATGGGAACACGGAGGATGGAGAGGGGAAAAAAAAAGCAAGCCAATGAGTTTCGCTCTGGCTGAAATGAGAGCGTGTTTGATGCCAAAAAGTATCTTTGCAGCAGCACACTGAAACAAATCAGCTAAAGCCTTTGACTCTTAAAACATGTATGCCAAAACATACACGTTTTTGCTTACCAGATACTGAGATATTTAAACTACAAACTAATAAAAAAGCACTGCAAACAACCAAAACTTCCTCAAACTCCTTTCTTATAGAGGAAGGTACCAACTACAAAAGAAGTAGCTGCTCAGGAGGGTAAAGAGTCTTTGAAAGAGGTTGGGAAAAGTTTGCTCTTCAGTAAAGAGCATCACCAGTAAAGGTGACAGAGGTCTTAGACACATGGGGAAAAAAGGACAAATTAGGATGTGTTATCTTTACATGTAACTTTACATGAAGGAAAAGATCTTCCAAAATTAAGAGAAAAGCTTTCTGCTTAACATTTTAAAGGTAATGAGTCCAATCCTGTGTAGTAGCCTAAACAGAGACAGAGGCTTTTGGGAGTGAAGGCATAAAAAAAAAAAAAGAAAAAAGAAAAGAAAGGCAAATGGCAATCATAGAATGCTTGGTGTTGGAAGTGACCTTTAAAGGTCATCTAGTCCAACCCCTCTGCAAGTGAGCAGGGACATCTTGATCAGGTTGCTCAGAGTCCCATCCAATCTGACCCAGAATATTTCCAGGTATGGCATCTACCACTTCTCTGGGCAACCTGGGCCAATGTTTCATCACCCTCAGCATTAAGACTTTCTTCCTTACGGCTAGTCTGAATCTCCCCTTGTTAGTCTTTGTTCCTTGTATGCTTAGGTGCAGTGCACTCAATTCCCACTGAATTCAGAGCCGTGAAGGTGCTCAACACATCATGCCTTGTGACCGAGCCCTCAGATTTTGACCTTCTAAAATACCACCCAAAAATGCTTCTTTGTCATCTGAAATGTGTGATGTGAAAATAGAGTTTGGTAGTTAAGGCATCTGTGGCTGGGATGACTCTGGCCTGACTGCTGCATGGCCTTCCCTTCTGAGAGCTTTCTGCTTAGCTCCACACCAGGCTATGGTGTTAGAGGCAAATGCAATTTTCCAGGTGATGAGTGCCATCAGATTGAAACCCAGCAAGATGAAGGCCTCAGATGAACCTCTGAAGTTTCTCTTGGAAGGATGCACAGCAGCTGTTAATTTATGTCACTCATTGAAACGTGAACATTTTTGTGTGGGTGGGTGAGGAAAAGCAGCTGAGCCTTCATCCAATATGGATAACACAGGATCACCACCTTCCTACACACGGTTATCAGCGCCGAGGCTGTGTTTGGCACAGGTGGCTGGAAGGTGAGGAAATACCTGGCATTGGGAATGTTTTCCAAATGTCAGTGTTTGGGATAAAGGAGATGAATCACCGGAAAGGAAATAGCTAACTACACAGGACTTCCCATGGGATTTTGCTTACTGCTGGTCTCACAAGCACCTCGTACGTGCGGAATGTGCTCGGGCAGATTGGGAAGGAGGGCAGTGGCCGCGGCTGGGTAGTCGCTCACTGGCATGGCGGTGCCAAGCCGCACGAGTTTGTGGTGTTACATCGCCTCTCCCCGCTCTCTTTTTTAGTCACTTGAGAAGGTTCTGGTTCTGCTCGTGCCTTTGTCACAGATGGGATGGTTTGGGTCTTTTTTGCCCCAGGTGGCTGATTTTCATCACTTCTTTTCACAGCCGAGACGATGAAGTGCTGTCTGCATTCACAGCACAGTTGGCATTTGTCACGTTTGTGCAAAACGTAAAGGTTGGGTGTACAGCGCAGTGTTTGCACTGAAATGTATGCCTGGCTAGCTCATCTGGGAGAGAACATTTTATCCTTCAGGGAGATAATGATTTGCTAATAGTTCATCAAGCAGAGGAGATTTAATGCATCTTGCTGAAGGGACATTAGTGTTTCTGAAAAGGTCAGGCCCATTAACAGCTCAGGAGGATACTGTCAAAGCTGCTTCCTGAGTAACTCAAACAGTGATCCTCAGAGGAACTTGGGAAAAATGACAGAGGGAATTTGGATGAGCCCCTAAGTGAGCACCAAACAGCATTGAGGTGTTAAATTTAGCTGGTCTCTCAAACCTGAGAGTTTCTTCCTTCGTAATGCCCAAGGAGCTGAGCATTTCGATTCCTTAAATGCTGAAGCAAGGTGCAGGAACCTTGCAGCTCATTTCAGTAAGTTGTTTTTTTTTTTTTTCTTTCTACCTTTGTCTCCATTAACTATTTTCATGGTGTCATCCACCCAGGTTCTATAAATGAGCACTTGTGTTTGCTTTTGTCCTTCACATGCCTTTGAATGGTTATTTCTCTTGGAGAAAGAACCTGCACCAGGACCATCACATGGGTCGGGGTAAGCACTTCTCTGCTGAGCTGCTCACTTCCCATGAGCTTTTATAAACCAGCTGCAGTTCACCAAACTAGCCAATGCCACAAGAGATTCCTGCATTTACTGGCAGCACTGACTTTGCTGTTTGCTCCCTCCCTTGCCCTTGCCTTCCCTTTTCCATGCTACCTTATGCTCTGCTCTGTCCTAACGAGGCCACATCTGGACTACTGTGTCCAGGGCTCCCCAGTTAAAGAGAGACAGGGAACTACTAGAGAGAGTCCAGCAGAGGCTACAAAGATGCTGAGGGAACTAGAGAATCTCTGTGAGGAGGAAAGGCTGAGAGCCCTGGGGCTGATCAGCTTGGAAAACAGCCTGTTGAGCAATACCCAAAGGCTGGGCCTAAAGAGGATGGGACTGGGCTCTTTTCAGTGGTGTTCAGTGATAGGGCAAGGGGCAACAGGCACAAACTAGGTGGAACTTCCTAGGTTCCAAACATAAAGAAAAATTTTGAGGGTGCCAAAGCTCTGGAACAGACTGTCCACAGATGTTGTGCAGTCACAGGATCACAGGCTCACAGGATGTCAGGGGTTGGAAGGGACCCAAAGAGATCATCAAGTCCAACCCCCCTGCCAGAGCGGGACCATACAATCTAGCTCAGGTCACAGAGGAACACATCCAGATGGAAAATCTCCAGAGAAGGAGACTCTACAGCCTCTCTGGGGAGCCTGTTACTGTGTTCTGTGATCCTTACAGTAAGGAAGTTCCCTCTTGTGTTGAGGTGGAACCTCCTGTGCTGCAGGAGTCCTCTGAGGAAATTCCAAACCCACCCAGGTTCGATCATGGGCATCCTGCTCTGAGTGATCATACTTTAGCAGGGCAGTGAACAAGGTGAATCCCAAGGGTCTCTTCCAACCTCCACCATGCTGGGATTCCATGATACCTTGCTTGCAGCAGAGTTACCAGGAGCTCCCCTTTCTTGAGAGTGCTGCCAGCTCAGCAGGGGACTGTTGAGCTATCACCAAAACACAGGCTTATAAAAAAGAGGGACCTAGACTGATAGTCTGTGAGCCAGCTTCACTTGCCCTCAGCTCTTGCCTGTGGCTTTGCTGCTTTATTGTCCTGGATTTGGCTGTGGTTCCCAGCAATGGAAAAACATGTTGCTCTTTAAAAGCAGATGGGAATTCATTCCTGAAGGAAAAAATATGTCTCTTTAGGCTACTGCTATTGTTTTCTTTTAGTTTTATTTCTTGCCTCTGAGTTATTTCTAGCAACTTTTACAGAGTCACAGAATCACAGAATGTCAGGGGCTGGGAGGGACCTCAAAAGCTCATCCAGTCCAACCTCCTGCCAGAGGAGGATCCCCTATACCAGATCACACAGGAATGTATCTAGGTGGATTTTGAATATCTCCAGAGAAGGAGACTCCACAACCCCCCTGGGCAGCCTATTCCAGTGTCCTGTCACTCACGGGGAAAAAAATTCCTCTTCATGTTTCCATGGAACATCCTATGCCTCAACTTCTACCCATTGCCCTTGTCCTGTCATAACTGAGCAGAGCATGGCTCCATCCTCCTGGCACTCAGCCTTTACATATTTATAAACATTGATGAGGTCACGTCTCAGTCTCCTCCAAGCAGCACAGCCCCAGCTCCCTCAGTCTCTCCTCGTAACAGAGATGTTCCGTTCCATTCCCTTTTTTGTGGCTCCTTCCTGGACTCTCTCAAGCAGTTCTATGTCCCTCTTGAACTGCGAGGCCCAGAACTGGACACAGTACTCCAGATGTGACCTCACCAGGGCAGAGTAGAGAGGCAGGAGAACCTCTCTCAACCTACTAGCCACAGCCCTTCTAATACACCCCTGAATGGCATTGCCCCTCCTGGCCACCAGAGCACATTGCTGGCTCATGGTCAACCTCCCATCAACTAGGACCCTCAAATCCTTTTCTCCTTGGCTGCTTTCCAACAGGTCAGTCCCCAACCTATCCTGATCCCTGGGCTTGTTCTTTCCCAGGTGCCAGACTCTACACTTGCCCTTGTTGAATTTCATTCAATTTCTCCCTGCCCAGCCCTCCAGCCTGTCCAAATCTGGCTGAATGGCAGCACAGCCTTCTGCTGTTGCGGCCACTCCACTCAGTTCGGTGTCATCAGCAACTCCTCCTTACTCTTTTTGATGACTGGAGTGATGTTTGCCCTCCTCCAGTCCCCAGGCACCTCTCCTGTCTGCCATTGACTTACTGAAGATGCTGGAGAGTGGTTTGGCAATGACCTGTGCCAGCTCCCTCCGCACCCACAGGTGTCTGCCATCCGGACCCATGGACTTAGGGATGTGCAGATTACTCAACTGTTCCTTAAGCCAGTCCTCATCAACTAGGGAAGACTTCTTTGTCATGCTTTCCTTTGGTGCCTCAGGTGTCAGGGGCTCCTGAGAATAGTCTCCAGCAGTATAGACAGAGACAAAGAAGCCATTTAGTAACTGCCTTCTTTGTGCCCTCTGTCACCAGGGCACCCTCCTAATTCAGCAAAGGGCCTGCATTGCCTTTAACATTAGCTTTTCCTGCAATGTATTTCAAGAAGCTCTTTTTGTTATCCTTGGCCTCACAGGATCACAGGATGTTAGGGGTTGGAAGGGACCCAAAGAGATCATCTAGTCCAACCCCCCTGCCAGAGCAGGACCAGACTATCTAGCTCATGTCACAGAGAAATGTGTCTAGGCAGGCCTTGAAAGTCTCCAGAGAAGGAGACTCCACAACCTCTCTGGGGAGCCTGTGCCAGTGCTCTGGGACCCTTACAGTAAAGAAGTTCCCCCTTGTGTTGAGCTGGAACCTCCTGTCCTGCAGCTTCCATCCATTGCTCCTTGTCCTATCACAGGCAGCAAGTGAGCAGAGCCTGTCGTTGTCCCCCCCACCCCGACCTGCAGCCCTCAGGTATTTTTAAACATTTATTAGATCCCCTCTCAGTCTTCTCTTTTCCAGGTTAAAAAGCCCCAGGACCTCCCTTTGCAAGGTTGAATTCCAACAAGCCCTCAGCCTTCCTAGTTGCTTTCTTACATTCTCTGACAGTCTAATTCATTCTTCCTTCCCGCCCTGCCACTAAAATTCTTAATCAGACAGCAGGGATTACTTTTCAATGTCTTAAAGCTCACACTTTCAGCATACCAATAGTCAGAAACAGGGGCATATAGTGTTCAGAGTAAAAAATTGCATTTGCAGTGATCAGGAAGGAGCTGAAAATGTTACTTTATTACTGTCTTTTGAAGGGTTTTTATTTATGTATTACAACTGCTCGTATCAGTTCAGAGTGGTAGAATTTGCTTTTATGTTTAAAAAAAAAAAGTGAAAAGAAACCTTAAGCACTTTTTCCTCACAGTGATCTGTTTTTCTAATTTAAAGCTGTAGTGCTGGCACTTGATCTTATAAGTTATGAGGTGTCACATGGTAAGTGAGCTTGCTGATTGGAGTTTGACTCAGCTGCACTCCTAAAGTATAACACAAGGCATGGAAATTAGAGAAGGTCACTAAAAAATCATTGCCCTTCACAAAAAATCAGTTCCTGATCCTTGACTCTCATGCATCAGTTTCAGCACCAGCTCCTCCATGTATACAAGTTGCCATGAAAACTCAGTGTGTCTTAGTATGTTAGCAAAAGATAGATCCAGTTTAGTGTTTCATTTTTTCCATGAGACTGCTGATTTATATCCACTTTTTTTTCATAAACAGGGGGAAAAGTCTTGGGTAGCTATTGCTATATTCTTGGGTAGCTATTGCTGCTCTCATGCCCTGAAGGGCTATCCTTGAGGCATAGGAGGTTCCATGTGAACCTGAGGAAGAATTTTTTCCACTGTGAGGGTGACAGAGCATTGGAACCAGCTGCCCAGGGAGGCTGTGGAGTTTCCCTCTCTAGAGATATCCAAAAACCATCTGGATGCCTTCCAGTGTGATCTGCTCTAGGTGATCCTGCTCTGGCAGGGAGGCTGGACCAAATGATCTTTTGAGGTCACTTCCAGCCCCTGACATTCTATGGTTCTATGAGATTAGCCAGTGTCTGACTGGCTTAAGTGCCTGTGACAGTTAGTTTAAATAATGTACAATGTCTGGCTATCAAACAGTGTTCAATTTATCTTTCTCTGCATATGTATACATTTTCCTCTTGGATATGCTGGGGATTTCAAAGGAGTTTGCCATGGAGATAGCACTGAAGCACAGTCTGGAGCTTCATCTTGCCTAACAGAGCTTCAGAGGACTCCTCACTTCTGCAGCCACATGTCCTTTCTGTCTTTAATAGAATCAGTCCTCCACAAACACAGCCAGTACTTGGACAGTGATATCCAGAGTAGGTCTGATTATTATCTTCATTGGCACTGGGAATATTTAAATGTAGCACCTGAAGGCTAACTCAGATAGGATGTTTATACCAGATGAAACCATACAGAGGAACACCTCGTGCTGACCTACTTGTGTTTCTGGGAGTGTGCCAGTTAAATTGCTGTCAGGGTGGAGGAAATGTTAATGAATGGCAGAGGAATAGTAGAGGCCAGGTATGAAGGCTTATTAATCTCCCCGAATGTTGTTGCTTGAGTGAAGAATTTGTATTTTAATGACAACAGAACTGTTTACTCTTCCCTGAACTGCAAAGATTGGAGAGGTGTGTGTCTGTGTGTCTGAATTAAAATATTTGAGCACGTATTGGTATCTTTGTGTACATATAGCATAGGATGTCTGCCTTTGGCAGTCATCAGCAAAGTAGTTGGTTTTGGTGCAAAAATTTGGAACCTAATAATAATAAAATAGTATCTAATAAGTGGACATTAGACTGTGACTATCCAGTACCCAGTTCTGGGGCCCTCACTTCAAAAAGGACCTCAGGGAACTGCTTGGAAGAGTCCAGCACAGAGCCACAAAGGTGATGGAGTGGAGCATCTGCCTTCTGAGGAAAGGCTGAGGAAGCTGGGGTGCTGTAGCTCGGGGGGGAGGAGCCTGAGGGGTGACCTCACTAAGGTTTATAAAGCTGCGAAGGGCAAGAGTCAGGAGGATGGAGCCAGGCTCTACTCAGTGATGTCCAGTGATAGGACAAGAGGTAATGGGTGCAAGCTGGAGCAAAGGAGGTTCCATGTGAAAATAAGGAAAAACTTTTTCACTGTGATGGGAACAGCACTGGAACAGGCTGCCCAGAGAGGTTCTGGAGTCTCCTTCTCTGGAGACATTAAAAGCCCTGCCTAAACGTGTTCCTTCCTGTATGACATACTTCAGGTGATCCTACTCTGGCAGGGGGGTTGGACTGGATGATCTTTTGAGGTCCCTTTCAACCCCAACATTTTGTGATTCTGTGTGATACTGAATTTTAAACTTAAAAGCTGTCATTTTTATAGAATATGCACCAAGTATTCTGCTTCCCATTGCTTTCTCCTGTAACAGAAATAATATTGCATTTGTGTAATGCAAGTAAACATCGAGTTTGTTTTGGGGGGGGTGATCATTACTGCTGAAGTATTTGGAGTTTTTCCTTCTTAACATTTTAATTGGGATATGGTTTAATACTTTTCATCCCTAAAAACATGTGGGATCCACAAGCTTACACACTTGTCATCGAATGTCATTGAATTCTTTGAGTTTGAAAAGACCCTTTGTTGTATTCCTTTCCAAGAGGTTTTGATATGTATAAGTTTTATTTTTCTAAGTGAAATTTGTATGGGGGAAGAAAAATAGTTGAAATATCTGCTTTTGTTTTGCTTGCCTTTCCACAAATTTTAGCAATAACATTCTTGGAGTTGGAGATGTTGGGGTGAGATCAAGCTGCTCAGCAGCAATTCTGGAGCAGTTTGAGAAGTTGTTAGGAGTTAATACAGTCACTGATACCGAATGTGGGAACAGGGAAGCTTCAAGTACTTGCAGCCAAACCTACGTTGTCTAACAGAGACGTTTTCAACCTTGCCCATGTAACTTCTATTTCCACAGTGTGCCTGAGCACTGGCTGGTCATGAGAAGGAGAGCAGCAGTCCCACTGAAGAAAGCACTTTACTGGGAGCTACCTTGCTGTTCTATATCTGAATCCTAACAAAGCTTTTGTATTGGCACAAAACTTTGGTCTTACCATTCAAACCCTTGCCTGGAGTAGCAGCTGTCAAATAGCACTTCTTTGCACTGCTGAGAAGCTGGTGGGTGCCTGCACTACTGTAGCTCAGGTTTTTGTCTATCAAATATTGGAGGTTGTTATTTCCAAGTTATCTTTTATGGTTTCCCTTAAATACATATGGAAATACATAAAGCTTTTAGAGATTGCCTTTGGCAAAAGGATTAAATGGTTATTGGCAGATGGAAACAGCACAGTGCAGATGGAAACTGCAGCAAATGATTAGCTGTGTTAGAAGCAATTCCGTGGACAGTTTTGCTTTTTAAGGAAACCTTTTCAAGCTATTGCCTACTTCTCAGATGGAGCTTTTTGTTTCCTGTCTTTGAGTGATGGAGACATCAAGGATAGAAAAAAAATACAACCTCTTTTTAGGTCTTAGCCTCTGTAATTTGTCCATGGCATTGCGTGTGTAGAAGTGAGCCATTGGATCTGGGTTGACCACTTGCAGTGGAAGAAAACAGAGCAAAACCCAAGATGACTGCATTGGCTAATTGGTCTTGACATCTCCATTGTCAGGGGAGGAGAACCAAGAGTATTTTGCCCAGTTTAAAAGAGCTGCTTTGGATTTTGTTTCTTTGATGATTTATTTTCTCATTTAGGGAGATGAAGGGTATGATTTCAGAGCAGTTGACATCTAACGGAGGTTGGCTTTGTAGTGTTTGATACTTCATTTCCAAGCTAACAAATCTGTGATAAAACCAATCTCTTACTATTGTACTTAACACTGATCAGGGAAGCACACCACTGGTGGGAGAGGAGGTAGAGAACAGCAGTCTGTCTTGTCTTCTATATTTTGGTCTTATTGTGCTTTTTGCCGGGATAGACCAACTTCATCTTTTTCCTGAATTGCTCCCAGTGAGCTCCCATTTCATGAGACAATGGTGAAGAGGGCGGGGGGAGAAGAATGTACCCAGCTCATATTAGGATCTGTGGCTATATGTGGCTGGACATGTCCAAGTATTTGTGAGTCCATGTCTGGAAATCTCTTTCAATCTTTCTTCAGCCTCACAAGGCATGTTTTTAATTGTCCTACCAATAATGAAGGACCAAAGAAGCCAAGCTTCTTTGACAAGTCGTTGGGGACTTTCCCTATGACAGGCAATGATAAAAGCCTGGATGTTCAGCACTGCCACACCACCAGGAGCAAGCAAAAAAAAAAATAGCCAACCCAAACCTCCACTTGCATTTCTGGTTAGCTCTGCAAGTTGGAGTTGTGGCCGCATACTTGCAAGAGAAGTGTTTTCCTTGCCAGGAAGGTTGTAGGGATGCAGACTCATCTCAAACTCTTACAATCAGGCATGTTACCATCTCATGGGATCTTGCCATTTCTGTGGTCATTTTTATGTGTTTATGTGTTTATGTGTTGTATAAATCAGGGGAGGAACAAACCACACTCCTTTGTTAGAGAAACAAAATTTGCAGGCAAGAAAACGTTCTTGGTGATTTAATATAAACAAGAAGAGAACAAAACTTTTCTTGATTTTCGACTTTCCTAGCTTAAGGCCTGAGGACTTTCAAAGAAGAGCTTTTAATATTCACACTGTAAGCACTCATCATAATAAGATGTCAGTTTTCTTCTGAAGTGGAATATAATCAAAATTCTAAAAGCTGAAAACTTGCTCTTCATTTCTAGCATTCCTTGCTACTAAACTTTCAAAAGTATTTGTGAGTTCAGTGAACTCAAGGAAGAAGAAACTGGGATTTGGGGGTGGTTTAAGAGTATATTTTATGTTTTTATATATATATAAAATTTGTCTTTTGTGTTTATTATATGCCTCAAGTTGATCTGAAGGTGAGTGATTCTCTGCAGAGAGTAGGGCAGGGATGGTCCCATGGGATGCAGCCATCAGCAACCATGTTTTCTCCCACTGGGTTTTGAGAAGGATGATGGACAAGAAGGCTTATGTGCAGGGGTGAGATTGCCAGATAAGGAGTTGGAAGAAAAAGTTCTGCTATGAGGACAAGCTGAGAGAGTTGGGGCTCTGCAGCCTGCAGAAGAGAAGGCTTCCAGGAGACCTTAGAGTAGCCTTCCAGTATCTGAAGGGGGCTACAGGAAGGCTGGGGAGGGACTGTTGACAAGGTCTTGTAATGACAAGGGGCAATGGGTTTAAACTGGCAGAGGGAAGATTTAGACTGGATGTTAGGAGGAAGTTGTTTGCAGTGAGGGTGGTGAGACACTGGCACAGGTTGCCCAGGGAGGTTGTGGCTGCTCCCTCCCTGGGTGTGTTCAAGGCCAGGTTGGACGAGGCCTTGAGTGACCTGTACTGGTGGGAGGTGTCCCTGCCTATGGCAGAGGGTTGGAACTGGATGATCTTTGAGGTCCCTTCCAACCTTACCACTCTATGATTCTATAAGTTGTATAAAATTATCCATCCAGAAAGTAACCTCTTCCTTCCTTTCCTCCTCTCTTACACTTTTTGCTCTCATAAGCTACAAAGAAAAAAATATGGTTTGGTACTCACTCTTTATTAGAGAAAAAATATAATTAGTCTTTATTTTGCCTTCATTAACCCTTGTTTATTACTAATATTTATGGAACAGCAGGAAAAAATTGAGACAAGAAACAGCATTAAATTGATTTGTCTTCTGTCAATGCTTGGAAGTTGGAGGAAGAAAGTGAACTTGAGAATTTCGACAGTCTCTTACCCTAGGCTAATTGTTTACCATTCAAAAGAGCTTGCATGCAGGAGGGAGTGTTATGTTTTGGACTTACTTCCTTGTAACTCATAAATCTTGACTGTATAAATGTTCAGTCATTAATTAAGGCTTTCAAATTAATCTGTTTCCTGACTGGACTTGGCTGGTTTTGCATAGAGCGATGCTGTTGCCCAACTTTCCAGTTTAGGAGTGCTCTCAGATGTGTGATATGGAAGCACAATGTTTGTTGTGGAGAGTGAATGAAGAGCATGTATGGAGGGAGGGGGAGGCATTTTGTCACTGGCACGTGCAGGAAACAGGGTGATGGTATCAAAATGGCTTTACGTACTCTAATTGCTTCCTTTACTTCAAACAATGGCCAAAAATGGCTGTTTTGTATTGATCAACGTCAGTCCCAAGCAAAATATTTTTCTTCCCTTTCATTATTCAGTCTTTCCAGTTCAGACAGGATGATATAAAAATACAGCCAGAGAGTCTCTCTTATGATGGGAAAAGAATTTCCACTTCTTAGAAACTTTAAAAAACATAATTGGTAATGGTAGCACCCAGATAGTGTTATCACTGCATTAATTTCATCTGCTTCTAGAATCATAGAATGGTAAGGTTGGAAGGGACCTCAAAGATTATCAAGTTCCAACCCCCTGCCATAGGCAGGGACACCTCCCACTAGTACAGGTCACTCAAGGCCTCGTCCAACCTGGCCTTGAACATCTCCAGGGAGAGAGCAGCCACAACCATCCTGGGCAACCTGTTCCAGTGTCTCACCACCCTCACTGGAAAGAACTTCCTCCTAACATCCAGTTTCAATCTCCCCTCTGCCAGTTTAAACCCATTGTCCTTTGTCCTATCATTGCAAGACCTTGTCAATAGTCACTCCCCAACCTTTGTGTAGCTCCCTTCAGATACCCGAAGGCTACTATAAGATCTCCTCAAAGCCTTCTCTTTTGCAGGCCGAAGAGCCCCAACTCTTGTAGCCTGTCCTCACAGCAGAGCTGCTGCAGCCCTCTGAGCATCTTTGTGGCCTTAGTAGCATTGTGCTTATTTGGACTTTGTGCCCTGCTTGTGTTAGTCTTCCTTTAGAGATGCTTATGTATGTGTATATGTACCTAGGTACATACATAAATATGTGTGTGCCTCCTTTCTTACTTACAAAGCCAGGTAAGAGCTTTTACTACATATTTAATTATTTCTCCAATATTTAGGATCTTCAGAAATTAATATTTGGGTGATGATGTCTACCATAAACATTGTACTATAGAAGTCCTTCTTCTCTTTAGTACTTGATTATACAGTAGTCTGTAGCAGGGTTGAAAGTGAGTCCACGCCCTCTTCCTCTGCAGTGAACACCTCCTAACTCATGCAATGAATTTGCCGTTAAAGGTGAAGTAGCAAAAGCTATAAGTGAATTATTCAGCCAGAAACGGTATCTTAAAGCTAGGTAATCCTGGAGATGTACTGCATTGTGCAGCTACATCAAACCAAAAACGTTTTAATTATCTGGGTTCTGGTTGACTGGATGTGTATGGCTGCAGCCAGTGTCCGTGCATTCTGCATGTGAAATGGGTTTCATCAATAATTTCTAAGGTTTCTATTCCAAGTTCTACATGAAACCTAAAGATGAACAAAAAGGATCTCTTGGTAGGTCTTTAAGGACTAGATGTTCAGTCTATGAAAGCATCTTACTGCTCATATGTAATTTGTCACAAAGGTGCAGAGGGACAGCACAGTGCTAATTGATGTACCTTTTACCATGGAACAGAAGATGAATCCACAATGGGTGCTCACAAATCAGTAATTTACCGCAAGCATATTTGTCCCCACTCTCAGCTGTGTGTTGCAGTAAGGAAGGTATTTGTTTCTTAATGGCTAATTAGAAATTGGTCTGACCGAGTTTCAAAGGCTGAGTTTGAAATCTGAATTTAACCCTTCTGCAGAATTTCATCGCCTTTATCACTTCAACCAAAGCCGAACTGTTAATCGCTTCTCATTTCTAGCCCAAAGTTTAGTGTGTTACCCTACAGCATTCCAAAGTCATGCCCATCAAAAATGCCCCAGACAATCAAATTATTTAATGTACTAAAAATCAAACACATGTTTGAGCTTGCTAAACCCAGGGAGTATTTCTTTAATTCCTAAATATTAAAATGTCATCTAGTTTAATGTACAGTATTAATTAGAGAGCAGGATGGCTGTCACTTACCTGCCTGTCTTTTCCTGACAGTTCACTTCTGCCAAACTAGCTGTTGCATGAACTACCCAGTGCTGGTTTGTGTGATTAGATTCTGATAGAGCAAAATGATTTTTTTCCATGACTGAGAAAACCCCTTACATTTTAATGGGATCAAAGGGAAGACCTTTTCTGGGTTTCAGTTAGTCCCAGGTTAAGCCATTGTAAATGTTTGCAAGTCTTTCCATATTGCTTTTTACAGATTTCTAATGCAAGATGTGGCTGTATGTGCTTGTGAGGAGCCCAGGTGAATCCCTCTTCATTAAAAGGTGTTTTGAAATAGAGTACAACTCAGTATGGCCTCAGAACTACTGCAGGCATGGTAGAGAGCAGACTGACCTTTAAAAACAAATCTGCCACTCTTATGTCTCTGAAGCAGCAAACTCTCTTTCTTTTTGTCTTTGGCCCCATGAGATTATTGCCATCCAGTAAGTTCTGCCAAAAGAAGCTCCATTTGTAGAAACGGGCTGTGGAGATGCAGCACCAAAGGTGTGCAGGCAGGGAGGAATCCACTGAATCAAGCAAGCAGTGGAAATCCAGGTGCTTGGTAAAAGCACAGTGTGCTTGGTAAAAGCACAATGTGGAGTATAAGAAGGCTTGCTGAATTATAAAACACAGCATTAAGAAACTGTGGTGATAAATCTGTCTCCCGCTTCTCTACATGTCACTGGAAACAATCCTGGACTTGCTGCAAGATAGGTTGGATTGTCTCATTAGTTTCTTATTTCTTGTGAATTTCTGTGCTGGTTTAAGGCTAATTGGAATATTTTAATAGAGAAAATTACATTATAGGCTGTGAAAAGGAAACAATGGTGATGTCTACTTCACTCATAGGCTTGCTGACACGGATAAAACTAAGAACATAAACATTAGATAAGACAGTCGGGCTTGTGGCACTCTCTGGGGTACAGTGTCTGGGGCTGTCCTGCAACTTCTGAACTTCTCCTGGTCTCTGATTAAATTCACTAACCACTTTTTCTTCTAACTCCTCCTCTGGCTGATCCTCAAAACCTTGGGGTAAGGTATAGGGGTGGGGAGAAGGTGGAAGGGTGGTTGGGAGCCCCTCCCAACCCCTCTGGGAGGGGCGTTGTGTTTCTGTATTACCTTTACCTTGTATATTTCTGTAAATATTCCTGTATATACTGCATATATCTGCTTGTATATTGTGCTGAGCTGTAAATAGAGCTTCATCTAAACTTCCAGCCGGCTGAGTTTTAGCCTGGGTCATTTTACAAAGTGGGGGGGGGCGGGGAACTCCCAAACCCACATCAATTTGATAATCATTTAACACATCTTATTTGGTAACAAGTAAACCATATTTCAAAGACTGAAATGATGCCTGTGTGACATTGATAATTTGAATTCTGTCATTACATAAGACTGGGAAGGCATTTGGTGTTGTATTTAGTGGTATCTATGTGCTGCCTAAGTAACAGAACAAATTATAATTTGCCTTATTTCTTGCCATATTTTAAGTAAGACTGGTTTTGCAATGTGCAGATTCAAACTCAGGAACTGCACTCAGAATGCCTCTGAGGCATTATTACAAACTGTGTCTCTCAGAGTCTTCACATGGGTTTTGATACCTGGCTCCTGTGCGATGTTACCAGTAGGTTGCATCAAGCCTCTATAGAGTGGCTGGTGCTGGTTTCACAGAATCACAGAACTTCAGAGGCTGGGAGAGACTTCCAGAGAGCATCAAAGTCCAACCCCCCTGCCAAGGCAGGATCACACAGGGTAGTTCACACAGGAATGCATCCGGGTGGGTTTTGAAAGTCTCCAGGGAGGGAGACTCCACAACCTCTCTGGGCAGCCTGCTCCAGGGCTCTGTCACCCTCACTGTAAAGAAGTTTGTCTTCATGTTGAGGTGAAACCTTCTATGTTCCAGTTTGTAGCTGTTGCTCCTTGTCGTTGCTGCTGACCAGCAAAAACAGCTTGGCCTCATCCACTTGCCCCCCACCCCTCAGGTATTTGTACACATTGATCAGATCTCCTCTCAGTCTTCTCCAGACTAAACAGCCCCAGATTTCTCTGCCATGATGATCCCCTACCACTGAAAGGACTTGGAAAACACAGCAAGGAGGCTTAAAGAGCTGCTAAACAAAACAAAGCTGGGGAAAAAAGTGTAGCAGAAGTAGTTCAACCTATTTTTAAAAGAGCTTGAAGCTGCTGGCTTGACATGAGTGAATAGAGTCGGTTAATGTGGATGGTGAGAGCCACAGCCAGTGATAGCTCCCTGGACTGCAGGAGCTGCTGCACTGATCTGGCAGTCCTGGGAGCTCCTCAGGCTTTTCCTTAGGAGACACTGCAGAGATCTGCAGAGTATCCTCTTGTGATCATTGCTCATGCTGTGATTTCTCAAGGTGAACAAAATGTTACTGGTGTGGAAATGATAAGCCTAGTCCAGTCCTAGCCCAGTCAGGATCCATGCAGAACAGGTTGTTCCCTGTGAGTCGGAACAACACTGATAAGGTTTGGCAGGAATAGCAAACAGGCGTTCGTGTGTGCGTGGCGATAACAGAGGGAGTCTACTCTGGGGCTCGTATTTGACACTAATAATTCATCCTTGGGTTTGGGATGATTCCTTCAAAGAATTTTCCTACAGCATAATGGTCTTTCCTGAAAGTCTCTCCTTTTTTAAAACAGAGAGCTTTTAGTCACTTTGTTTTATCATTTAAAACCCAGCACTTCAGACTGAAGTTCAGCCTGTCAGGACTTCTTAGCGCCAGATTTTTTTTTCATTTGAAAATAGTGAAGGCTTTCTGTTGCTTGCTGCTTCTTAATTCATATGCAACATTTAAGGAAAGATTAATTAACCCCAGCATGCAGGGAGAGGAAAGAGTGCTCAGCAACTTGAACATGTATTAGCTCCGTTCATACAGAAGCAATTGTATTACCTAAATCCCCTTTTAAAATTTGTATTTTGGAGTAGTCTGGGGGCTCGGAAGGGAGGGCAGGCACAGGCTGTGTGCAAGAAATGCGAAGGGAGTAAAACTGCTTCCGTGGATGTGGAAACCAGAAACATAATGAGCTATCTCTCTTACTCCAAGGAGCTGAAGCACTGCTCATGCTCTTAAAACTCCTTGGCAGAGTCAGAGTTTAAACTTCAGCTTAGGAAGTTTGCAAAGCTTGGAAAAGCTGTGCAAGCTGAGTCCTGTTCTCCAGGTGTAAACATAGGACCAGGCTGGTCCTGGATGTTGAGGCCAGTCTTTTTACTGGTTTTTATTAGCATCTTTTGTTACTTCTGCTGCAAATTAACATTGGTTTGAACATTTTTCTCTCTTAAGCATTGTTCGGTCTTCCTCATTAAAAAAAGATTTCCTCAATAATAATAGGTTCCATATGCAGATGCACTATGTATGTAAAATGATACACATTAATATAAGCAATCACACGTGAAAATGTGGGTTGTTTTTTGGTTTTGTTTTTTTTGTTGTTTTTTTTTTGCTTTTGGCTGTGTAATGACTCTTCCCTCTCCAGCCCTTCTGCCCTCAGAACAGGCAGCACAACAAGAAAAGCCACGGAAAGGAAATGTGCAGTTTTAAATCATTTTCCAGGGATCACGTTTTCCAAGTTCAAGTGGGGCTGGCCAAGGAGCCAGCCGGCAGAGATTGATCACTGGCAGTTCCAGGAACAGCATGGTCAGCACCAGGGGCTGGCGTGTGCCTGGCAGCGACCGTACGCAAAGGCCTGGGCTCGGGAAAGCTGCTCACCAGCGGCTTCACTTCAAAAAAGGAGGGCAAGTCCCTCCTCCTTCAGCATCTTTAATGCTGACAAGCAGGAGACTTTCTCAGGTAAACCATTGCTTGAGTGTTTTGCTGAGCTGCAGTGCTGTGGTGAGATGGAAAGACTTCACACAGCATCTCAGAAACATATGGGGAAAGCATTTCTTACAAAGCAACAAAGCAAAACCCCTTTCCTTTGTAGAGGGTTGCAACAGTATTCTGATATCCATCATAATTTCCAACATAAGAAGGACACAGAGCTATTGGAGCGAGTCCAGAGGAGGGCCACAAAGATGATCCAAGGGCTGGAACGCCTCTGCTCTGGGGATAGGCTGAGGGAGCTGGGATGGTTCAGCCTAGAGAGGAGAAGACTCTGAGGGCATCTTGTTGCTGCCTTCTAATATCTGAAGGGATCCTAGAGAAAGGCTGGAGAGGGACTTTTCATAAGGGTGTCTAGCAAGAGGACAGGGAGAATGGTTTTAAGTTGAGGGAAAGTAGGTTTAGACTGGATCTTAGGAAGAAGTTCTTCAGTACAATGGTGGTGAGACTCTGGAATAGGTTGTCCAGAGAGGTTGTGGATGTCTTCTCCCTGGGCTTGGTTCAAGGCTAGGTTAGATAAGGCCTTGAGCAGCCAAGTCTAGTTGAGAGGTGTCCCTGCCCATGGCAGAGAGGTTGGGGTAGATGATCTCTAAGGTCCTTTCCAACCTAAGCCAGTCTATGAATATTTGCCTGTAGAAATAACACCCAACAATTAGCCTGTAGAAGAAACACCCAACCTCCATTCCCTAAACAAACAAGAAAAAAAAAAACAATCAACAAAACCCATGCTTTAAAAAAGCCAAATTACCTTGTGAAATCTCTGTATCTTTTCCTCTTTGGTGGGTGATTTTAACAAGAGGAAGATTTCCATGTGGTCTGCTTAAGTCTTGTAACATGATGCAGTCAGACAGTTTGGCTGATAGACTTCTGTGAATTCCCTGCAGGGGATGAGCTCCTCAACTTCTGCAGGGCGGATGGTGTAGGGAGGAGAGGTGGGGGAGAGCTACAAGCATCCTTCACTCCTGGCAGCTGCATGTGCAACAAAGCTTAAAAATTACCAGAACCATTTCCCCAAACAAAAGGGACACATCAGATTTTTATTCAACTCAGAGGTTGATGGCCAAATTAAAAATAAATTAAAGAATGCTGAATAAGATAAAGTATTACAGGACAGAGCTGCCTCATTACTTGCATAGCAAAACAAAAAGGCAGTTGCTAATTTTATGAATTGTGCTTTAAACCTTCTGGTAAAAATTATTTAGAAACACTAAACTGAGTGATTCATTTTTTTTGTGTCATTGACTGTATTTTTTCCATTAGAAATAGAATTCAGAATCTTCCAGCTTGAAAAAATTTGAAGGATTTCAATTAAAATGTACTTTGTCAAGCTTTCTTTTCAATTTTTGTTGCTATGTCTAATGGGTGAGGTTGAATTCGACCCTTTGCTCATTTGCTTTTGGATTAAATGATGTCTCCTGCTTGGGCAATGTTCTGATCTCTGTTCAGCAGAAGGCTTTTACAAATCTGCTTTTGGATGATTTTCTGGAATGGGCATAGAACGGGCATCTCCTGCTTGGGCAGTATTCTGATCTCTGTTGAGCAGAAAGCTTTAACAAATCTGCTTTTGGATGATTTTCTGGAACGGGCATAGAATGAAAAATAGTTTTGTTTTTGCACGAGTCGATATGTGGCACTTCTACATCGATTTTCAGCTCTTTTCCTGCTCCAGTGTTCTTGTGCAAAGAAAAATGAGCACTAATAGGTAGCAGGCTGCATTTTCAGGTGGACCCATGTGTTTATGTTCTCACATTTGTATTGACTCCACGCTTGAAAGGTAACACTTTCTCTCTGAGGTGGAAATGGCAAAGTCGTAGGAAATAGACATTTGAAAGCCTGTGGAGGAATATTTGGTTGATCTGTATCTTAAAACGTATTCTGTTTTGAAAATGTATTTAAATGATTGCATGATTATACATAGTTGTGGGTGACTAATCCAGTCTATTGCTGCAGGTCATGGGAATAGTCATAAAAAGTATTTATTCTGAACGTGAACCCGGATGCGTGCTTTCCCAACATGTTTCCCATATGGCCTGTAAGTAAACAGTAAATCAGATAGAGAAGGGTTGTGGAAAGAGAAGGAGCTGAGTGGGGTTTCTGTAGCACTAAAATGCAGCCCTATGTGGTTTGAAGCTGTAACTTGTTTTCTCCAAGAAGCAAAGGAAGGGAAGATTTTGTCTGTTTGGATCAAAACTGTTCCGCAGACCTAGGAACTCACCGAGGTAGTGGTGCCCACAAAAAACACCATTAAAACATCTATCAGAAAAGTCTTGGTGGAAGTGCAAAGAAAACTTTGGTCACCTCCAGCAACGGCATCTTGCTTGCTTGTCTCTGCTTAGTGCTGCAGCACTTCTCTACAGGCTTCAGCCTGCACACTCTTGTCCTGAAGCCAGTGAGTTTAGGGAATTGCTGGTTCCATTTTGACAACTTCCCATTCCTGTCATTATTGACCTTACTGGCTTGTACCTCACAGAGTTTGCTTGCCAGGCTATCCCCATCAGACGTGTGCTTCTCTGCTTGGTCCTTGCTGCTGGTGTTAGAAAATCTGAACCAGAGAGAGAGACAGTGCAGATGGTCTCTGTGGGGTATGCTTAGGGGTCTGGGCTGTGAGGATTGCAAAAAATGTGTTTCTTTTGCAGCCAAAGAGCTCACAAGAGCTGCTGAGTTGCAAACTTGGTACATGTATGAGTGGGAGGGTGGGAGCTGTGCTTGGCAGGAGGAGCTGTGCTTTGGTGCTGTCACTTGGATATACACAAAAAAGCTCTGTACTTTCTGTCTTACCTGCCTTAACTTTAATTCCGGCTGGGCAATCATTCTCAAGGCTTCCTTGGTACTTGTAGCCTAAGCAGCTTTTCTTTTAGCCACTATGGTGATTTGTCAGTCATTGCACGGGGCCAGTTTCATAGCTCTGGTACCTGAGGTTGGGAAATTCGCCCTTGGATGCATCTCAGACAGGCTTTGGATGCCCTGCAATCCCTTTGATTTTCTTAAGGTCCTTGTCTTCTTTGGGGCTAAAGAAAGTAAATGCTTTCTGTGGGAAATGATGGGGAGATTAGAGAGGAGAAGCTGGTCCCAGTCCAAAGGGTGGTGATATATATTAGCACAGTTTATAAGATAAAGCCAAATCTTTATTCTCTGTTACCTCCTGAGACTTCAGCCTAGGGCTAAATGCAGCCACAGACAAATGCTCACTCTTGTACTTCTAAGGGCACGTCAAAGTGAGGAAGTTATCCTGGAATGAGATAGGGTGTGAATGTAAATGCAGTAGCTGTTCCAGGATAACATCCTGTGGAGACAGGGTCTTGAAGCCACTAAAAGCAAAGGAATGACTTCAGTGGGACCTGAGGACATCAGCTCCCCTGCACTGCAGTAGGCAGCCCTGAGGGCAGAGGATCAGCAGAACACCATCTCCTTGGCTTTTTTTTTGGTGAGGGTTCAGTGTCTGACCACCTTCATGCTGGTTGCTTCTGCTGTCAATGTCACATGTGGAAGTTGTGATTTACTGCTGATTTTATCACTTGTCAGAGTGAGTTGAGGATGATGGCCAGCAGTGTTGGCCATGAACATTTGCATTCATGAGTTGCCTGTGGTAACAATCACAGAATCCTGTGAGTTTAACACCCAGTGTGTGAACGATGGCCAGTATTTTAACTGCCATCTCTGACTAGGTTTTGTCATTCCTGTAGGTAGCAACTGAAGCTTTGATCACCTCTGCAGGTATTTAAGGTCTGTTGCTTCTGGAGCAGTGCAGAAAGAAAACTCCAAGGAGGAAATGTGTGTGCTGGCTATCAGAACTCAAACTGTGCTGTTTGTGAGGTGTATTTGTGCTCCCAGTCTTCTCATGGTTCTCTAGGAGTTAAAAATCACCTTGGAAATGCTTGTGAAGTTGCTACACCAGTTTTTAGGCCTAAGCTAGGTAATTCAGTTGTTACCTATTCTTTACGGTCTGCTGGAGATGAGTGTTTATTTTCAAAGTGCCTTTTTTGCAGATTAAGTAGAGCATTAATTAGCTCGTGTGAGGAACAGAGTGCATTATTCTACCACAGCTTTCCATCATGTCAAAAACTCATTACCAGATGTAGGATCATAAACAAACACACATGGCTGCTCTGTGTAAATCTTTCGGAGGAGAAATTGCTGCTGATCTCTTCTGATTAGATCACTTTGTCTTCCAGCTCATTAATACACTTTCAGCCGTGGAGAATATTTAAGTGCTAATAACTCACGAAGCAATATACAGGAGAATATTAACTTTCTTGTATCTGTTACTCAGGATTTTTTGCCTGTGGTCTGAGCTACTCTTTTTTTTTTTCTCCTTCTCTCTGGCAAGAGTAATTGCATAGTCAAAGTGCTCCTTC
The DNA here is from genome assembly GCA_013399055.1 of Ramphastos sulfuratus. Taxonomy (NCBI): domain Eukaryota; kingdom Metazoa; phylum Chordata; class Aves; order Piciformes; family Ramphastidae; genus Ramphastos; species Ramphastos sulfuratus. Next base: position 62,239 of record WBNM01038359.1, read on the forward strand.
AGAATTGGTATTTGCTTCTGCAAGGTCTCCAGCAGGATATACAAATAGTCCTCCCAAGGCCACACAAAGACGATGCTACAGAAATCAATCTGAAATCACCAGTACAAAGTCTTTGCTGTCACTCTCCCCAGGGGATTTACACAAACAGGTAAATTGGCCTGAAGATGAATAAACCTAATGAACAATGTGAATTGCTAATTTAGGATCCAGTCCTGCCTGTTACCGAGAAGTTAGATCTCACCACTGTAATTTGCATGGCACTCACTGGGGCCAGTCCTTGCTGTGTCACCTACCTGCTGCCACCCTCTGCTACCCATGGGCAGAACAGGGGCAGTGGGAGTCTGCATGCAAAGACTGAAGCTGCTGGAGGCAGGCACATCAGATTTGTGCACATCAGCACTGTATCCATGCCATATTCCTTGCTGGCCATTCCAAGTCTGTATTAAGACTTGCTCAGCTTTAGATCAGGCTTCTTTTACTCCTCATCATGCACATTGTTACAAGGAGAACAGACTTTGGAGGCAATATCCTGTGCTTTAATCATAAGTGATTGTGGCAGATGGTAGCAACATCCAAGTCACTGTAGGTTATTGCAGGTCTCGTTATTTGCAATAAGCAGATGATACATTTTGAAATGAGCACCTGTATAAAGATGTTAGATGTGCACAGACACTGCTATGCTGGACCTAACAAACTGGAGGTTATCCCAGGGAGCTAATAATAGTCCATGAGGTTTAGGAGGTGAATGAGCACTCATCCCAGGAAGGCAAGATGTCCCAGGTGTCAGCAGAGCTTGCTAGGCAATAAAAAATGACATCTGTGACAGGACCAAGATTTGTAATCCTGAATTCAATCCCTTAGAAAAGAAATAGTCAAATGGTTGACTCCTGTTTGGAGCAACTTTGCCTCAGCCCAGAAAGGTCTCTGGTGTGTCATGTCTCCCAGACTCTAGCAGAAGAGTCCGTATTTCTTGCCACTTTTCCAACCTCTCCGAGACTGCTGACCGTACACTGCCTGAGCTGCCAATTGGCTTCTGGCCCAGCAGCCGTAGCAAAATGAAGGATGAGTAGCCTTGTACCAGACCTTCATGTTTCTTCCTACTTTGCTTTTACTGGAGACATGGATATCCAAAAAGCGGTTAGAAGTCCTTAGCGACTAACTGGTTTATTGCCCGCTCTCTGCTTGCATCGACGCTCTCAGTGGAAGCCCCTGGCTTTTGGTGTCAGGTATTTAACAAGCTTAGATGTGAAATGCAGATGGTTTACACCTCTGGAACAGAAGATTTGGGGACTGTGAAAATGAAGGATGGTAGTTTGTAGATCTTTATGTTAAATACCTACCACGTGGGAGTTTGAGAAGGCAGGATGCCACTGCTTCTGATAGGTGCTCTGCACACCATCACCCAGCTCTAATTAGTTTAACTGTTTCGTATCCGTGCCGTGGTTAAGATCTAAATCTCCAAAGAAATGTGACACAGCAGCATTAATCACAACTCCTTTCTGATGTCAGTGCACATATTTTGGCATTCACAAATTAATTGATCGACTCCTGCATTAGAAAATAGTTCTAATATTGGGGAACTACTGAGTCTGGTGTTTTCCAGAACCAGTAAGCATCATCACCTTAAAGTCAAAAAAGGTCTTGTTTGGTGCTCGCACATGTTCCGCTCATTGATTTATAGCTTCCATTTAGCTTCTAATTATTAAAAGCAGATAAGTGTTTTAGAACATATTTAAGCATGTGCTCTACTTCAGTTGTACTTGCTGACGTCAGGGGAACCCAAAGCAGATGTGTGTGTGCTTTCAGGGGTGCTTTCTTGAAACAAGGAGAGAGGGAAAGAGAGAGGAGCCTCTCCTCCTCTTTTTGGTTCTCCTCTTTTCATCCACAAGTAACATATTGTGTGTCTGGTTTTGTTTAAATTCAAGGATGGCAAACAACCACATTCTGTGAAAGCTTCCTACTTCTTCCCATCTTTCTTTTACGATTTGGGTTTTTTCTTGTCATTGATATTTGGTAACCTGCAGAGATGGAATGATGTGAAACTTGGAGGTCTACAGAGAGGATTTTATTCTAGTAGTGTTTGTATAAAGCCCTGTGGTCCCACTAAAGCCTCCCTAGTTCGTTTGCTTTTTCAAACACAGCCTTCACGTGGGTTAATGCTTCATTCACAGAGGGTCTGTCAGGAGAGAGGTAGCAGGGAGATGGGTAAGAGAATCTCCTCACTCACCACAGCTGATCGAATTGCCTCTGTATACTTAAATAGTGTTCTTGAAGCCTGTTTGAATCTTCGATAGCTTTTGTGAAATGTACAGGTACTTATTTGTAGATTACAAGTCTGTGAAGCCAGCGAACCTGTTGGTTCTTCTGAATCAGTTGTGCTCTGTGTTCAAATGAATTTGTATCCTGAGATTTCAATGGCAGTAGCACTCATTACATACTTCAAAATAACTCTACAGGAGAGGAGTGTATAAACAGGCTGCACCTTTAAAAAGGGGAAACAGTTGATAGTATTTTTGTTTGGGGATTAACTGTGTTGGTTTGTTGGTTTTTTGGCTTTTTTTTTAAACAAAGCATTTCCTGACATGTTTGCAGCAGCTAGGCAGGATGTTTGTTTAATTTGCATGTATATGTAACTGTTGTGTGCCTATCCCTGCTTTGCCAGCTGCTGGATCAATGTTGTGACAGATCAAAGAACTGCTAAATGACAGCACTGGAAATCATTTTACTGCTTTTTTCAGGGAAGCATCAAGATGAGTTTCTTTCACCTTGTAAGTTTTAAGGCCTGTTTGCATTGTGCCTAAAATCATAGAATCATAGAATGGTAAGGTTGGAAGGGACCTCAAGGATCATCTAGTTCCAACCCCCTGCCATAGGCAGGGACACCTCCCACTAGTACAGGTCACTCAAGGCCTCATCCAACCTGGCCTTGAACACCTCCAGGGAGGGAGCAGCCACAACCTCCCTGGGCAACCTGTGCCAGTGTCTCACCACCCTCACTGGAAACAACTTCCTCCTAACATCCAGTCTAAATCTCCCCTCTGCCAGTTCAAACCCATTGCCCCTTGTCCTGTCATTGCAAGACCTTGTCAATAGTCCCTCCCCAGCCTTCCTGTAGCCCCCTTCAGATACTGGAAGGCTACTCTAAGGTCTCCTGGAAGCCTTCTCTTCTCCAGGCTGCAGAGCCCCAACTCTTGTAGCCTGTCCTCAGAGCAGAGCTGCTGCAGCCCTCTGATCATCTTCGTGGCCCTCCTTTGGACCCACCCAACACTTCAGTGTCCTTCTCCTGTACCTTTTAAAGGTGAGGAGAGGAAGATGTTCTGATTAGCCATGAGTGTAGGTTGTTGTAGCATTAACACATTAACATCCTTTTTTTTTTTTTTTTTTTTTNTGAAGCCTGTTTGAATCTTCGATAGCTTTTGTGAAATGTACAGGTACTTATTTGTAGATTACAAGTCTGTGAAGCCAGCGAACCTGTTGGTTCTTCTGAATCAGTTGTGCTCTGTGTTCAAATGAATTTGTATCCTGAGATTTCAATGGCAGTAGCACTCATTACATACTTCAAAATAACTCTACAGGAGAGGAGTGTATAAACAGGCTGCACCTTTAAAAAGGGGAAACAGTTGATAGTATTTTTGTTTGGGGATTAACTGTGTTGGTTTGTTGGTTTTTTGGCTTGTTTTTTAAACAAAGCATTTCCTGACATGTTTGCAGCAGCTAGGCAGGATGTTTGTTTAATTTGCATGTATATGTAACTGTTGTGTGCCTATCCCTGCTTTGCCAGCTGCTGGATCAATGTTGTGACAGATCAAAGAACTGCTAAATGACAGCACTGGAAATCATTTTACTGCTTTTTTCAGGGAAGCATCAAGATGAGTTTCTTTCACCTTGTAAGTTTTAAGGCCTGTTTGCATTGTGCCTAAAATCATAGAATCATAGAATGGTAAGGTTGGAAGGGACCTCAAGGATCA
>WBNM01038359.1:66334-82225 GCA_013399055.1 Ramphastos sulfuratus
TTTTTTTTTTTTTTTTTTTTTCTTCATCAGCATTTGGACTATGTTGACTCTAATTATGAAGCCTAGTGCTGATCTTAGATTTCAACCTCAACCTTCTCTATGCAAAAATGTCAGCGTCAAGCCTTGCCGAAGTCATGTAAACTCCCGTCAGGATCTCCTTTTAATAGAGAAGTCAAACTGCAAAATCCATCTGTTCCCAATAGTTTTCAGAAATGCCTTGTGGCAATTAAAGCAGTCACTTGCCTAGAAAAGAATACCAGGAAAATATCTAACACATTTTATCTGTGTTTCTTTCCCCTTCTAGATAGATGCTGTGTTAAGGAGAAGGATCAGCAGTCCATCAATAGTACATAAATTAAGAAGTCCCTCAGTGGCTGACTTAATAATCAAAATAGTGTGTATCAGCTAGAGGAGAAGTGGAAAGCAGCGAGCGCCTTTGCTGCACGGCTGACTCGCTGTAAGGTTGTCAGGCAGCACTTAACTATAAATCTTGCAAACTGAACAAAGCCCTGATAAGATTACCATGACATGACAAATGCCAGCTATAAATAGATTTTTGACTTCCTGCTCATCTTTTCTGTCTCCTGCCCTTCATACTCCACTCCAGTGTGACAGACTGGCGGGGCTGTGCAGCTCCCCCAGGTGAAGGTCAGCTCTTGATGTATTTTTGATCATCATGTAAAGTTCTCCTGTTAGTATGTGGTCCCCGTTTTAACCTCTTTGCAGATTCCCCCGATTATCCCAAATGGCTTTCACATGGAGCTGAGGTTAAGCTTTATTTCTCTTGGCTTGTCCGTTCTGTAGCAGACACTTCCTCTTCACTTTGAAAGGACAAAGCGATGTTCAGCTGCCTGGGCCTGCGCCCAGCATTTGATTTATACATTATTTAATTTCCCTTAGAAAATTGGAAGCAGAACTTTAGGAGTGGAAGTCAGTCCTTTTCATTTGTTTAAGGATCTTTTAGGGCTAATATAATCATCGATAGTAGATGTCAGCGTGATTAGGGTGACTTAAGGTAAAGCAAAGAAAATTGAATACCGGGGGAAATTCTTTCGTAGCGGAGAAGGTGCCAAAATTTATGGCTGCGCACAACGTAGGGGAGTTATGAATTGTGGCGTTAAAAAAGTGAAAATGGAACAACAGTCAGGGTTTTGAGCGACGTGTTGAAGCCACCTGCCTCCCCTTACGGCACAGCAGGCTGGGGCAAGAAGGGTTTGCACCCTTCATGTGGCATTTGCAATCGCTTCTTGGCCCGCCGCGCTCTCTGGAACTTAATTCAACCAAGTAACTAATTCTGCAGAAATTCCTCCGTTAGTCCGGAGGTTTTCAGTTGGGCTGACTCTGCATTCGCTCCTGCAATTAGCTCTGCACATGCCTCCAAGTGACTGCCAAGTCCATTTGAAAATTTCTCATGCAGTAGAGTCAGGAAATTAAAAATTAACTCTGGAAAGGACATCATATAATATTTGGCAGTGTGGTTTGAGTTCTGTGTCCACTGAGGGGTGGAAGGTGCTCCTCTTACAAAAAATGAAAGTATGAAAGTTGAGCTGTGTCTTCCGCGGGATCTTGAATGATCCACAACTGAAGGAAATATTGGGAAGGGAGAGGCCTCTGGCATGCATGTGCTTGTGGATGCAAGATGACTTCCTGTGGCCTTCAATTTAGCCAAGTAGCATTTAATGATAGTGAGTGAGAGTCCTACATTGTTTCAGGGTTCTAAGAAAGAAATTTCTTACACTGAGAGTAGTGAAACGCCAGCTCAGATTCCCCAGAGAGCTGGTAGATGCCCACTACTTGAAAACATTAAGGTCAGGTTGACAGAGCTTTGAGGTAGTTGAAGATGTCCCTGTTCACTTAAGGAGGGTTGGACTAAATGACCTTTAAAGGTTGCTTCCAACCCAAACCATTCTATGATCTTCTCCTTTACAGTCATCAAGCCTCCCCAAAACCAGACTGAGGATCCAGGCTTGCATATTTCTTGTATCTCTGTACCTTGCAGTAAAAACTACTACTTTTTCTTCTTACTTCTCAAGCTATAGATTTGAGGGATGTCTGTACAACCTTTAGTACCAGGGCTTCTATCTCATTTTCTCCTCCTGCCACAAGCCCTCCCAGGCCAAAGGTCCTGTCTGTCTTTCCTGTTGCTCTCCATAATACTTTTTTCTCTCTCAGAGAAGGCTGAGATTGGATCTTATCCATACTTATAAATATCCAAAGGGCAAATGTCAAGAGCTCCTTTCAGTGGTACCTGGTGATACAACAAGGGGCACAAAATGGAACACAGGAAGTTCCACCTAAACATGAGGAAAAACTTTCTTACTGTGAGGGTGCCAGAGCACAAGAACAGACTGTCCAGAGAGGTTGTGGAGTCTACTCTGTGCAACCTGCTCTAGGTGAACCTTATTTAGCAGGGGGTTTGGACTAGATGATCCTCAGAGGTCTCTTCCAAGCCCTATCATTATGTGATTCTATTCCCTTTATCTTTCTTTTCTCATTTGTATTTGTAGCTGTTTGGACAAAGAGGCTCAAACAATTCCTTTCTCCAGTGGTGGAAACTGGGGGGAGCAGAATCTTGTCTCTGCCAGAGTGTCAGCTTGCCACAAAGCAAGAGTCAAGCTGCTGCAGGAAACCTTACAGGAACTTCTACTTCTATTTGTCCCTCAAACCTTGGGGGCACTTCAGTTGTACAGACCAGTTCCTTTGCTGGTTGCTCTTTAGTTCTGTTACAGTTGACCTTTCTCAGCTCACTATCGTGGCATTCTCTGCTGTGCTGCAGCTCTAGCAGCTCCTTTTGATGTCATTTCCTCCTGCCTTGATCTCAGGCTCTGCTGTGGTGTTAGATGCTACCCTGTCAAACCCTCCTGGTGCCAGAAAAGGTGAGAGACACCTGGCATTATCTCAATGACTGTGAGAACAGCAATACCTTATGTGACAGTGGCTGCAGACAGCCTTCCTCAAATGGTAAGCACCTACCTGAGAAGTGTGATCACTCTCCCCTCCCTCTCTCTCTGCTGGGAAAAAGTGGTTGCCTGTCTGAAGGATGAGAGGGAGGGGCTGCCTGGGAGCTGCCAGATTTGTGCTTCCTGTGCAGAGGGCCCAGAGCTGCTCTGCTTTGATACAAGGACCAAAGGCAAGGGCTCGAAGCTAGGAATGTTGAATCTAGAGCACTGTGGCCAAGGATGACAAATGGTACAGAGCTCTAGGAGTATCCTCATGGCCGAACACTATTAAACATAAATTTCATACACTTATGGCCTTCATTTTTTTTTTTTTTTATATTGTGCTAGACTGCAACGTCGTAAAAGTTCGAGTGGTGTTAATACGAAAAAGCAAACTGCATCCAACCTGGAGGAAAGGGAAGGGGAGACTCCTCTGCCTCCTCCTGTGCATATTTGCAAAGATGTTGAGGATAAATTTTGAACTTAAAACAGCTTTGTTAAGTGAAGAGAAATGCAAATGACCCATTTTCCAAGTGTTCATAGCACTGGAAATTTGTGTTACATTGTCTTGCCTAGACAAGGAAGGAGGGGGAGAAAACCCAAGAGACTAAGGAAGTTTTCACAGTAACGTGGCACAAACTGAGGAGTTTGCAAGTATGAAAGGGAAGAAATGGAGGAATTTGCTACATTAGATCTGTTATCCATGGAGCAGTAGATCTGGTTAACCAGAATACTGAAGTGACTTTCAGATTGGACATGGATTCATTTTTCTCAGCTGCAGGAGAGCACTCAGATGAGAAGTTTTCCTGTAAGCAGTGCAAAAGCAGCTGCTTTGTTCTGCTCACTCAGGACTTTTCAGTGGAGGTAAGAGGCAGTGGCAGCTCTGACTACAGGTGCTTACGTTTCAGCATTTTACTTTATCCTGCCTCATTCTGTTCTTTGGCTCATGCCCAGAATGATGGGGCTCAATTGGTGGCAAGCTGCTGCAGATGGGAGGGAGATGGTACTTCAGGATAGTGCTAGGAATCCCCCATAGTCTGTGCTCAGTGATTCACTGGACTGGGGAGAGGGAGATGGTACTTTGGGATAGTGCTAGGAATCCCCCATAGTCTGTGCTCAGTGATTCACTGGACTGGGGAATTGCAGACCAGAAGCAGTGGGTCACATTTACACTCAGCAGACACAACAAGGGTACACCTGAGCTTTTATTGAAAGGAGTTAGCAGATGCACTGTCATGGACAGGAGAATTGTATGAAGTGTTTTATGACTGAATAACTCAAAATATTGTCTGGTTGGTTGGGTTTTTTAAGCATACAAATGTTAAAAAACAGTGTATCAAGGGGTCTGTAGTCAGAACACTGAGATCCTTGTGGGAAATGTGGGGGCTGCCCACCTGGAAAACCACCTTCACCAGTGAATGCCTCTCGACATACACCAGGCATAGACTTTCCTTAATCAGGTTCATCTTGCATTAGTTTTTGAACTGGCAGATTAATGAAATAAGTCATACAAGTGCATGCATTTGTATGTAGGTTAGATATGTCTCTAAGATTTAGTGTGCTTTTAAACCCACTTTCTGCTGTGGTCTCATCCTCTTCCTGCCTTCAGAGCCTTCCTGCCTGCCTCCCGGGTGAGCCAGTTAGGATGCCAAACCAGCAAAAACTACTTGCTTCTATATTGCTAGATTAGATTTCTGCTGGTTAGCATTTGAACAGGCTCATCAAGAGGTGGTGATCAGTGCCTCTCTGGTTTAGACTGACTGTGCTACCTGGGAAGCACAAGTCACACTGTTGTGTCTCTATTACTGCTGTTTTATTGACTTACTTGCATTAAAATATATCCCTCACCTAAATCCTTAGCTTAAGGTAATGGGTGGTATATCACTTTTCTTGTTTCATATAGTTACAGCATTTATTGTTTTTTTTTCTTGCTATAATTACTTCTTTTCTTTTCTTGGACAAGCAAAGCTTGCATTAAAACTTAAGTTCTTTACCAGCCTTTTTGCTTTCTCCATAAGGAGTAATAACCGGAGGCATTTAGCTGTGGCTAACAGCATTGCTTTCTAGGTCTGACTGTCTTCCCAGGCATATTCTGCCTCCCTGGAATACAGGCATGCAGTAGCCCTCCTCCCTGATTTTCCTGGGAAACATGAGCAGCTGGGTACCATGGGAAGCTCCAAGAGGTAAACTTAGAAACAGTCTGAAATTCCTCTAGCATTCTGCTGAGGAAATAAATACTCCACGGGAGACATCTCGCACCTTCCAGGAACTGAGAACCCAATAAATAAAAGCAAGAGAGCTTCCACTAAGGACATTATTCATCTTGCACTCTAAAGGCCCTACACAGCAAATGTCTTTCCTCACTCCCTGCCTTAACTCAGGACGTGTGTGCATGTGTGAATAGCCACACAGCGACCCAGAAAGTCTACATCTCTTATTCTCATAGGATTTGTGTGCTTCCTATCCAAACTGATAGAAAGAGTAAGGCTCCAGAAGATTGCTAGACTTTGTGGCCATTCCTTTTAACTGAGCTTGTTGGCTTTTGCTATCTTGTATTATTATGGTATCTCATACATAGGTAACTACAAATGCAGTTGCTATTAACCTGCTATACAAGATCCAAATCAAAGACAGACAGTATTTGCCATAGCTCACATGACAGGATGAAAGGGAGAGTTTAAAAAAACAAAACCCAACTTGAAAAAAGTTGGGTTTTTTTTTTTTCTTTTTTCTGTGTGGATTGCAATCTTTAAATGGTGATATAATGTAATAGAAATGCTGCTGGAGCTGAAAAGAGCTGAAAGACAGTTTCAGACTGGCTGTGCTCTACTGACGACAACAATAAATATTTTTAGGGAAGGGAGGGCACCTCTCCCAAATCTTTTTGCAGAATTGCTTTTATTTGCTTTGTTTTGACAGGAGTCTAAGGCCTCTGCAAGCCTCCCATGTTCGAGAAAGGAATTACAGGTTTGAGAAGCAAAAGCACAAATTATTTTTGAGTGCAAGCAACAGGAAGTATGCTGACTGTCTCACCCAGCTTCAGTCTGTCTGCCTCAAAATTTGAAAAGAAAGCGAACCCAACTACCTAACACCTACACTGTGATGGGTTTCACGAGGCAGAAGCTGCCAAGTCTGTTTTGTTTGGGTTTTTTTTCCTCTTGTTTTGCTTTTGTAGAGAGAAACTTATGACAGCTACAGCTAATGATGTCCTCCACGTCTTCTAGTTGTAAGTTTTTAGTTGCATAATTCAATCTCTTTTGCTAGCGGCATTCAGCACAATAGCATTGCCTCTGTGTGCAGGTCCTCTGCAGGAACGGCGTAGTGTGAGTGAGAACACAGCATTCTGTTAATTACTTTTAATTAAAATGACTGTGCACACACACACACACACACACACACATATAGAAAGACTCTGTTTTTGTAGTGGCTTGGCTTCCTTTTCCTCATTTAAAGGAAGAAGTTAAACTTTCTCATTAAATGTTTATATAAAAATGAAATAATTCTGAGGTTAACCAGAAATGCAGCTTAATCTGGTATTAGAAATGTGTCTGATTTTTTTTTTCTTTTAATTTTTCTTTTTTTCTTCAGTTGCACAAATATAGCTGAAACTTGAAGTTGGCAGAGAGTGCTGTTTAAAAATATTTAGTCCCAGCATGTAAAAACTCGTTTTGTTACGGAATTCCTTTGTGAAAGGTGTAGCTATGCCATGTCTCTGCCAAAGTGATGGGAGCCATATCAACAGAGCACCTTTTGGAAAAATAGCTGCATTTTGGGCTTGTAGTTGCAAAAGTTAAGTTGGAATTTACATGTTTTATATATTGCTTGGAAGGATACCACGTCTAGTAATATTTTTCAAGAGAGTGGAAAGAAGAAAGCAAGCTTGCAGATGGAGTCAAAGCTTTTGCTCTGTTAGAACATGTTGGGATGAGCAGAGGTATGTGTGATGACACTTAGCATGTACCACTGAAGGCTCTGGTTTATTCTCCTCAGCTGTCATCATGTGCTGTAGTTATGATACATATACTTAATTCTGGCTACATACCTCATCCATCCCTTCTTTCTGGGCGTGGTTAAACTTTATAGAAGAATAAGAGCTACTGATACATGTGATCCTGTTTGCTGCCCAGGCACAACCAGTGCTCACGTTTTGGTGCTGTCAGAGCAATGAAAGACAGCATTTTGTGGTCACCCTTGTCTTGCTGATTGTTGCCATGGTGCTGCTGTCCCCTGTCTAGCTCAGCCCCTGGCTGACATACCAGGTTATGTGGCTGACTGCAGCAGGTAGATGAGGTGAATCTGAAGCCTGGTCCTCCAGGCTGACACTGGGAGATGGGGGCAGGACTTGTCTCTGCTGCAGCTCCCCACGGCTGCTGTGGCCATCATGGGAAGAGCTAAGTGGGAACCATTGTCCTGGTCAGAGCAAATGTATTCAAGTGGCACAACCACTTTATGTCCCTACGCAGCATCTCAGGTACGCTGTGGACATGCACCAGCCTGGTCATGTGCACATCTGTCTTCAAAATTACACAAATTAACAAACTGTAGATTAAATAGTGAAGATTTGGGCCAATCTGTTTTGAACTAAGGTCACTTACAGACATCAAACAGGGCAACCTGGTCTAGTGCAGGTATCCCTGCCCATGGCAGGACAGTTGGAACTAGATGATCTCTAAGGTCCTTTCCAAACCATTCTCTGATTCTACCATTAAAGGAGCTGGATTTGTTCAATGTGTCCTTAACAACTTCTCATACAAAAAAACCAGGAATAGCAGAGATGGTTTGTTCATCCTGTTGAATCAGACATGAGATATACAAAATACCTGTCCTTTTTATTTAAGAATTTCTTTAGGGAGGTTTTATAAAGGAGCAATCATATATTAAGTGAATTCATTCCAAAGCTCCAGTGGTAGGTGCAGAACATGAAGCTGTGGAAGGAATGGGTACTGTACCAAAAGCATTGTGCTAATGTACATTGTAATTTTCAGGTCAGAATGATTATCTTCCATTTGGAACAGGCCCAAATGTTTAATCCATCCCATTTGTGCAACTACAGATAAGAAGATGGAGTGGAATGAAGAGATACACCTACAGGGTGTAGGTGTATCGCGGGGTGATCAATTATTTCATAGGATTGGAAACTTTGTCTCCTAAACAGAAGAATATTTGTAGTGGTCTGTAAGAATTTATCTCCTCAGATAAGAGAAAAAGGACATCTTACCTTGTGTTTTGCTGTTTTATCTGCTCTATACATGACACTGGAAACCTGAAACACAAGAGAAGTACTAAGTTTAAGCCTTTTTGAAATAAATCAAACATCTCAGCAGTTAAAAGCCTCTCACTTTAGCCCATTTTCAAGGAAAAAAAAAAAAGGTGTTTGTGACATCTTAGATTAGCCTTTTTATCTTTGAAAGTAATATGTGATATAAAGGGGTTTTCTAGGGCACGTCTTAGCCCAGCCAGCATCGTGCTGTGGTACCTGAGGTAGTTCAGACAGACCACCAAGTGCATCAGCAGCACACAGGGATGCTAAGGCAGGGTAGAGCAGGCACAGAATTCTGAGGCAATCCAGCAGCAGCAGCTTTCCACTGCTGGAGGAAGAGGTGTCCTGCTTGCTGGGCTCTCCCTCCTTCCCGTGCTGACTGGTGCTTGTCGAATCCCTCTGTGAGCCATCTCAATACCTCAGCAGCAAGCTAACACTTTTTTTTTTCCTGCATTAGTTTTCTGATGGTCTGGTGCATTGAATCAGTTCATGAAAGGGGCAGCTTAGCGCCGGAGCCAGCACAAGAGAGGGGTGGGAGCCAACAGCCGGTGGTGCCTGGATAAAGGGGAAAGAGGGGCCACAGTGTCCCACGCTTGGAGCAGGAGTGACCTGCCGGGGGGGCAGAAAGCTTGAGGTAGTGACCATCCCTGCCCAGCACTGCACTGAGCTTCCTACGAGTCCCTCGTGGCAAGTTGTGCCCTGCTGGGGCTGCACTGAATGGAGACATTTCTGTTGGTTACAGAACACAGTCAATGCCTTCTCCCTGCTGCTCCCTTTCAGCCCGCAGTGGGTCTTCTCCTGAGCTGTTTTCTCTTCTCACTTTGCAAAGGCATCCATGCCCACCTCTTTCCTCAGCTAGGTGATGGCCCTTTCCAACTTGCCTGGTTTCGTGAGGCTAAGGCTAGTGCTCTCCATAGAGCAGCTTCTGACACAGGGGTAAAAGGAAGTGCCTGACTCGGGTGAGAGCTTGCTTGAGTGAGAAACAGATGTCCTGACCCGGGAGTTATTCATGTCTTTTTAAAACACCATGTATGAACCTTTTATCTCTCCTTAACAGAGCAGGAAAGCAAACTCCCCAAACCCATACAGAGCCTTCCTTTGACTGGGCCTGGCAGGCGTGCTCGGCGTGGGCGCACAGCCTCGCAGGTAGCTCTCATCCAGGAAGCGCCGCAATTTGCCCTATTCAGGAACCACAGGGTTCTATTCTGTATCCAAGCTCCTAATCCCTCTTACACACAATCCCTTACAACTTTAACTGGCGGGGTGGAGGAGCGAGTTAAAAAGGGAAGGAAAAAGGAAAATGAAACACAATGTAGAGCCAGCCAGCGGCTCCCAGTTACTGCGTGCACAATGGACCCCAGCTGCAGCCCAATTAAACCATACATTCACAGGTGTTCCCAACAGACCCTGCACCAACAAAACCACTTTCTTGAAAATACCTAAGGCTTTAATACAGAAGCTCATTTCTTTCCCCCCCCCCCTTTTTTTTTTTTATTTAAAGACTAGGGGGAAAAAAAAAAAGAGGCTTTAAATCTATTTAGAGCACTTTAAATACAAAGAAGCTGAAAAGGACTTTGAGTCCACTGGAAAGACTTGGTGCTTAATGCCAGAATGGGAGAGAAGCAGCCAAGCTCAATCAGCCAGTGTAACCATTGGTGTGGGGAGAAAGATGGGTGATGCTGAATGCCATTTATTGAGAGAACTGGCACTGGGCATTTTATTGTTGCTGAGAGTGAAATGGGGAGGGAAAGGCAACTAGGTGTAAATCTGTTTCTTTTGGGGACTCATCATTGTTTGCACCATAGCTGGGAATTTGTGTGTGGCTTGGCTTATTACTGATCAGTGTGTGTGTGGTTCAGAGGGCAAATTACAGCTCTCCTTTCCTCTCAGGATAACTTGATACAGTCACCTTTTGGACTTTGAAGCAGGATTCTAAATCAGTTGTTTGTTTTCTGATCTTAAAGCACTCCTTGCAGTGATGAATCAGTCCTTCACAAAAGTTATCATCTCTTTTTGACTCCTGAATTCAAAGTGATTTCTGCAGGCGGCAGACTAATGCATAGGTCAGTCGTTTGCTCTTATGCCATTGAAAATGAGGACTGTGCTTGATCAGCTTTCACTTAAAGTGATGTTAATACTCAAACCAGGGCATATTCTGGTACTCATAGATTCAATAGTATTCAACCACACCTGGCTGGCTATTGGTGACTGCAGTAACACCCCACACCTCAGTAGTTAATTGCTTAATTACCTGGAGCCTAGTCTGTTGCTGTTTAATCACTGTTTCTGACAATCACTGAATGTCTTCATTACTGCTTTAACACTCAGTGCTGAAAGCTGTTCCATTTTCAGATGCATTCAAGAATATCTATTTTGTCCTTCAGTGTGCTGAGCTGCAATACTGCCTTTGGAATAGGACTAGGATGTTATTCCTGTTCTACACCTCAGAGACCCAAAAGCCTGCACTTATTTATTTGTTTTTTTTTTTTAATAAAGAAAAAGTAAAAATGGTGATCCCTTGTATTTGAAAATAATTGACAATAGTCTTAAACCTGGCAGGTAGGTAATGCTGGTTCACAGCATTTATGTATAGAGGCAGGCTGAGGCTGTTGATGCTGATAAATGTAACGGAGAGAAAAGAAAATCACCCAAGCTTCAAAGCCACAGGTATATGACCAAAACCATACACTGTCACTCAGGAAAAAATACTGAAGGCAGCATGGATAATTTTCTGAGAAAGGTCATCACAGCACTAACGTGATGGCAAGTAACAGGAAAGGAGCTGCAGGCACCCCAGAAATGCTGTCGCACCTTGGTACAGCCCTGCACGGCTCTAGCCACAGCAAGAGAATCGAGCACAACTGGTGAAGACAGTGTGGCAGATGGGGTTGAAGGATGGACAAGTTCTGCAGAAGAAGGGACTGAATCACCAAGGACTCATCAGCTTGCAAAGACTTGACTGAGAGGGGATGAGATAAAGCTCAGTGCAGTCATTGGTGATAGAGGGAAGGCAAAGGGGAAACAACAGATGAATCACCCTTCTCATAACACAGGAACTAGGAGGCACTTGCTGAAATTACCAGGTTTAAGGCAAACAAAAGTGGTTTGTTTTTTTAATACTATGCCTGCTTAGACTGTGACAGACATTACAGGATGATGATGTGGAGGCCAAGAGGAGAAGTGATTTTAGAAAGTAGTTGAACAGAGTCACTGAGGATAGATCTGTTGCAAGGTTTTAAAATGTCACTAAGCTGGAGAAGGATCTGTACCTAGCTGCAAAGCCGCTGGCTTTCTTCCTTTGCTGTCAGCTCCTTCTTTGCCTTCCTTCTCCCTCATTTGACCCTGTCTGTGTTGGTTTTTAATCTAGTCAGAGGTGACATGTAAAAACCTTTCAGTTGTATGGTCTGGTGAGAAATGTCCTAATGTGACTGTGACAAGAAATACTGATGAAGAACCAGTAAAGCTTAGACTAATACCGCAGCAGATTTCACCAGCCAAATTCACTCTCCTTTTGCTGTGACTCTATCACCACTTGTGTTTGCTTTCCATGAGTGATTTAGCTTTACCAGTCAATGAGAATGCTTGGGAGGGCTGCTTTTTTTTGTTGTTGTTTTGTTAAAGTTTACATACTTGAACGAGGGAAAATAATCAAACTTACCTCAGAAACCTGATACTCTGAGTTAGCCAAGGAATGGAAACAACACCAAATTACTTCTGTGACCAGACATGAGAACCCACATTTTAAGCACTGTGCCATAATGCCTGCTGGTTAGTACTCAGTAATACATAAAATACTTAGTCCAGAAACATTCTGAGTGCAGCCAGAAAAAGAGTGAGCGATAATTCATGCCTTTAAATTTTCTCCTCTTGCCTTAAAAACAGATGGAATATTCCTGGGAAGCACCAAAAAAAAAAAAAGAGAGAGAAAATACCATTTTTCTGCTGTTTCCTCAAGTTCTGTGATAGCTGAAAATTACTAGAAATATGATTCAGTCTTTAAGGGTAAAATGAAAACAAATCTTTTGGAGGTTAATTATCATTGCTGTTACTGATACTCTTGGCAGAGCACAGAGGAAATGTTAGAAGCATCATCAGAACTATCAGCTTATGGGCAAATTCCTCCTAAGTGTGTCAGTGTACAAATGAAACAGGAAGAAATAAGACTAGCAGTGGTATTCCTTCTTTTTTGGGTCTGACAGCTTGATGGTCTTTCCTTCAGCTTCTCTTTGAGTAAAACATAGCAGTTCCTAACAAGTAAATGCCTTGTGCTGTAGTACTGCTCTGCTTCATCATTTCCATGCTGGCAATCAGCAATAGCCTCTATGAGCAGAGCAGACAATCACAATCTGGTGTAATTTTGTAATAATGTCTGTGAAAACCTCCTTTGTTTTATGGAAAGTTTGTTCATAGTGCAGTATTTATCAAGGGCAAATTGATCCCTTCTTCAAAAGCCAACACAGATTTAAAGTCCAGCATGCTTGGGATCTGTTTTTCTATCCATATTCTTCTCCCTTCTGAAAGATTCTGGGGTTTGGTGTTGAGCAGGGATTTGGATCAGGGTTTTTTTTTTTTCTCTCTCTCTTTCTTTAAGTAGCTTTATATTTGTGTCAGAGATAGAGAATTGGTGACCTGAATGGAAAGACCAAGATCCTTCTGGTAACTTTCTAGATGATGTATTACTTATCTTTACAAGACGTGGGTGCGCTAAATCTCAGCTGCGCTTCCACGTTTAACTGTCTCTGAAGTCCTGAAAAGCATTAAAATGCATAACAGCAGTGTTTAGCTTCACTGCTCATTAGAGCAGCACAGAACTAATAGTAATATTGTTGTAACTTGACAAAGCCATCTAAATCCATGCATGTTTTCTTGTGAAAGCTTCCTAAACATGCTGCTAAATCCTCTAAAAAGCTACTAAACGGCTTTGGCAGCCATTAGCACAGCATAAGCAGGGGAACTCTTTTCAGTAAGTGAACAAACAGAGAAAATATGCTGAATAGCTGGACAAATGTGTTTCAGCTGGCTCTTTCATTTACAGATATAAGGGAGCAGTCAATATCAATCACTGTTTTCCCTGTTGCACTGGAAATCACAATATCTCTTTTCATTCCACAAGCTCTTTTCACCACAGTAATGTGTCTTTAGAGTGACACTGGCATCAGTCTGTTTCCGCTGTCTGAAGTCCAGAGAGCTTAAAAACACATTGCAGGGTATGAGACCTTAACCCTCCTCCCCTTCCACACACCCCTCTCCTTCTAGCCTTCCTCTCTGAATTAATTGTTTTTACTCCTTTCCCAGCATAAAGCCGAGAAAGAAAAGTGCCTGCAGAGCCTGGGAATATCTGCTCTTGCACTTTGGGGACACAAAAATGTATCGCTGGTTGTTGGGGGCTTAATTTATCAGGTGTTGCAGGGATTTTAACACAAGGTAATGTGATTACCAAGTTAATTTGCAATGTACTGTAATATGAAGTGTTATATTACTGTGGCTTGAATTTCGAGCTACATCCTGCATGTCCTAATCACCCACAGCCTCGTTTATTACGAAGACAATAGGCTGGAGAAACTCTGTCCTTGGGAATATTTAGAGTACGTTGATGTTCTTGGGCTTGCTCTTTTCCATTCAGGTGATATAGTTCATAATAAAAACTCTCTGTGGTTTTCTTCTTTTCCTTGTTTCTTTGCAGATAACAGCAGTCTGTAGGGAAGCAGCCCTTCTAGCTCTTCAGGAGGACATACATGCCACATCCATCATGGGACGGCACTTTCGGTACGCGCTGGCTGTCGTGACCCCGAGGATTCCCGATTCCTTAATCCAGTTTTATGCAGATTACCAACAGCAAAGTGGACTGCACATGCTTTGAAAGGCAAATTAATACCTACCCCCATTCACAGTGGGAATAGCAAATTTCCTTTGTAAAGCTGTCAAAAGGCAAAGAATTTTTGTGTTGTAAGTGAGCAGAGTGTCCGAAGTTAACTGAAGTATGGAACTGTCGCAATAAAATGCCCCTGTGGAAGTTTTCAGCCTAAGAGATGTTGTCCAGAACTTTATGTTTTGAAATTTCAGTGGTATAATCTGCATTTTAGAGGTAGAAGAATTGCTGGGTTAAGTCAGTTGATCTGAGTGTGCATCCACTTATGAGAAAACAATTGCCAGAGTCTGATTTTTTTTGGTGGATTCTTGGCCCCAAAGAGAGGATGGACAAGTGTCTTCCTTTACTATCATTTGTTCCTGCCTCAACCACAGTTTGATCCTGGGGACCATACCAGCGAGGTGCAGACCTGGGGAGTGGCCTCACTACAAAAAAATGCTGAAAATGATTCTGAATCCTTTGATTTATGATCTCCAGAGAAGCTGCCAAACAGGCTTGCTGAACGTGGAGAGCTCTCTGAGATAAAGCTCAGGTATCCTGATTGATTACAGTGAAACCTTTCTCTTTGGTCTCAAACAGCAACTTTCTACACAGCCACTGGTAAAAAATGTCCATTCCTTGGCTAACCTAAAACCTCTGCCAGGCATCAGCAAAAGATTTTTCTTGTTCTTTGTTCATTTCCATCAAAACAAGCAGAAATGTTGACCGGTAATTTAAAGCTGGCCAATTAAAAGTCTTACTGAATCCTCATTAGTGAATAAGAAAACCTCCTTGCAATATCTGTTAGAAATGACCACAAGCTAGTTTAGGGACAGATAAAATCTTGTCAGCATATTCCTCTGTTAGATTATCTGTTGAAATGATGACAGGACCTTCTGGGCTCTCTGCTTTTGCACTCAGTGTGAAGTGCAGTTAAGCAAACTCATTTGCAGCTTTTTCCCCCTCAGTAGAAAAAAAAAACCTGAGCTTTTCTATTCCAGACATGGGAAAGCAAATCCCATACAAACTTCAACAATTTTTCTCTTAAAGAAAGGTGATAAAATCCTTATTTTCAGTGGGTAATTCTATATTTTCCTGCTGTTTCATAAGTAAGTAGAAGAATTTACAGGTCAAACTTTTAGCCAAGTCCTGCTTTCCCATGTTGGGGGAAACCACAAACTTCAGGCGCTGTGTTACTTTTTGGATTTGCTTATTGATGGATCTGAAGATTGTTCATTCTTGCAGTCTTTTTATACCTACTCGTGAGAGAGTCATAATCATTTGGAAATTCATCAGTTGATGAGAAATTTCTTTATATGTCTCAGAGAGTTTTCTACTATGGTTAATTATATTACCAATATGGAATTAAAACAATCACCTCTCGGACTTGATTCTGCTTTTTCTCTCTTAATTCCACCCTCTACACAATTTCTACCTCCTAACCAGTTTGTAACTTTTAAAGAGAAATCTCTTTTTCAGTTACAATGTTTCTCTTTTATTCTAATCTCTCGTTACTATAATTAGCTTTTTATTTCGCTGTCGCTGAGAAGAACTAGAGGATGATGCAGCATCCTGCACCTGGATCAGAGCAGTCCTCATTTCCAGTACAGGCTCAGGTATGAGGTGATAGAAGGCAGCCCTGCAGAGAAGGACTTGGGAGCTCTGGTGGATAAGAAGCTGGACTTGAGCCAACAATTTGCACTTGTAGCCTATAAAGCCTGTGGCATCCTGGGCTGCGTCAAAAGCAGAACAGCCAGAAGGTCAAGAGAAGTGATTCTGCTACTTTGACTGTGCTCTGCTGAGACCTCACCCAGGGACCTCACCCAGAGTACAGTGTCCAGCTC